>JAQQPU010011430.1:0-18625 GCA_029168905.1 Artemia sp. Kazakhstan ARC1039 | reverse complement strand
GAAGAAACAAACCAGAAACACTACCAGGAATTATTTCCTTAACTGACAAACAGGATGCACAACCAAACATGCAATCCCCAAATATATGCTTATTCATTCTAAACAGTAATGCAGTTCAGGCCATGAACATATTGTATATTCTGACTCTTTATCCAGCCTTGAGTTGCTGGCCTCAGCTCCTCAGTATAAGTTGGACATTGACACTTATCATTGTCTCAGTATTATAGATAATCTTGCTTCAAGTGGCATAAAAACTAATTTTCAGTATATTCCTAGCCACTCTGGCATAAGTGGTAATCATCAGGTTGATGAAATAGCAAAAAATGCTATAAATATTGACCAGCCAAGTGGGAGACCAATCCCGATTAGAGATATTTACCGATGGAGGCTATCAGATATTAATTCTAATAAGATTAATCCTATCCTTTCCCCCTTTCCCAATAAGTATCTTTCTAAAATTTATCATAGAATTCGTTCTGGAACAAATGGACTAAATTTTCTTGCATTCTCGTATAAGTTTTCTAATTCAAGTGGTTCAATTCCCCTGTCCCCTCTTTGCAGGCATTGTAATATGAATAATGAAACATTGACCATTGCCTATTTGAATGTAATATGCTGACGTCTGCACAACATATCTTGCTTCGCAAACTGTTAAAATGCTTCAAACACCACAAAATCTCACTATCAGCCAAGAGCCTAGCCAACTATACCTGCACACAGAGCATAGAAATCGACATCTATCAACTCATAATTGAACTCCTAGAGTCAAAAGATCTACTGAAAGATATCTGAAAATATCTAATAATCATGAGGCAATCAAGGCAGTAGCTCAGTAGCCCACAGAGTGAAGCAAAAGGAAAAGGGCTAAATAGTATCACTGAAAAGCCCACCTGCTGTTAAATAGAAGAAGAAGTTTTTTTTCAGAAGGTTTCATTATTTGTTCAGTAGAAGAACAAACAGAGAATAATCACTTCAATTTCTAAAAATTTCTTCGATCTCCACAACAGCAGCAACTTTATAAGAAATTTAAAATAAATTTTCTTGTGAAATATTATCGCATTTAATCAGCAGTTGTACCGAACCAATCCTGCTCAATTCATCCTCAGGACTATACTGTGGTGTTTCTCCTTCCAATAGTATAGTGCAGACGGTTTGATATCATTCTATATCCCTTCTTGTTTTAGTTTTGTTTTTTTTGGTTTAAAGCTTTTTCCAACTGGCAACGATCCTCCAAAAAAAAGTCCCCCCAGATCCCACCTCAGATGCCAGTGAAAGTGATACCCATCTTGGCTGGTCAAGCACACTATCAATGAAATTCTCCTAGAGTGTAGTAATTGTAAAGCATACCATCCTAAAGAGTTGACAACTTGCAACAACACTCAGCCTACATGTATCAATTGCAAAGGCCCATACCCCTTTGCAGCAATGGAAGCAAATGCTGCCCAACAATACCAAATAAAGCCCATAATGAAACCAACCAAAACACCCAAGTCAAACACCCCCAATGCATCCAGTACCCCGTATAAAACACCATCTTCTAAGCCCCCTAGCTCACATCTCTATCAGAAGGAATCACCAAGTCAACAAGCCTCCTTGTCCGGTGAGATGAGGTCAGCCTGGCACCCCCTCCCAATAAGAAACAAACCAGAAACACTACCAGGAATTATTTCCTTAACTGACAAACAGGATGCACAACCAAACATGCAATCCCCAAATATATGCTTATTCATTCTAAACAGTAATGCAGTTCAGGCCAAGAACATACATCAACTACAGAAAACAAAAATCATTGCAGAATTGGCAAAAATCTACATCCCCGATGATATGCTCATTCAAGCAAAAAAAGATCTTGCTTTACTTTTAACAAAGCTGAACATTGATACACAGTCATATGAAAAATAAATCAACAACACAACACATATCAATACTCCAGTGGAACATAAGATCACTCACAGAAAATAAGCTAAATGAACTAATATCTTTTATGAATAATAATTCCATTAATATTGCTTGCCTCCAGGAAACTTATTTAACCCAAAATCAACAAATTAAGTCTTTGGGATATACTATCCTGAGAAAGGATAGATCATCAGAGAGAAAAGGAGGTGGTGTAGCTCTATTAGTTAAAAATAATATAAAATTCTGTGGCATCAATTTTCCAGATTTTGCTAATGATGTTGATGTAATTGGTATCAGTGTTTGGCTGAATAATATAAAAACCTACATAATAAGCTTTTATAACCCTAATGGCCACACTACAGATGCCGTAGATTTCTTTAATTATATAAACAATTCTAATATGTTAAAAAATATCATTATTTGTGGAGATTTCAATGCCCACAGCCTTTTGTGGGGGAATAAACCAGCAAATAAAGCTGGTAAATTGATTGAGTATATGACTTCAAATAATAATGAATTAGCTGTTACTACTCCTCCAAACCTGAATACTTATTTCAACCCCAAAAGTGGCAGATTCTCCACAATTGACCTACAAATTGTGTCATTAAATATTTTCAATAAAATTTATATAAATAAAATAGATAGTCTATGTACTGACCACTTTGCTATAGTGTGCTCCCTAAATGAACCTGCTGAAAATCTACCACATACCTCCAAATATATCAACACTAAAGCAAATTGGTCTATGTTCCAAAATAAGCTAAATGATGAAATCACAAGTTTCACCCAAAATTCATACATTTCAAACAAAACAGTTGACACACATGCTGAAGTATTGAGATCTTTACAAATAAATACAGCTAATCATGCTATCCCCAGGACAACACCTAAGAAAACCTACCCTAAACACATTCCTAAAGCCTGGTGGACAAATGAGTGCCAAAATAAATGGAGAATAAAAAAGGCAGCTAGGACAGAATTCATAAAAAAAACCATCACCTACTACATATTTAAAAAAATTACAAGCAGAATCTAATCTAAAAAGGACTATAATAGATGCTAAATATAATTACTGGAACAATTTTGCAAATAATCTCTCCAGAGAAACACATGAGCCAATCATACATAAAGTCATAAGCCACATCTGTGGGAAAAAGATTTCCCCCAACCCACTCCAGTATGAGCTTATACATAATAATACCCATTATGACAATGATAATGAAAAAGCTAAGCTATTTGCAACTCTTTTAGTTAATAAGCTAACATCAAATAATCGAAGCAAAATGTCCCCAATTCCTATGAACCCAAGTTACCAACCACGCCCAGGATCCGAGTATATAAGTAGTCCATTTTCAATCCAGGAAATGAATAATGCAATACATCATATTAGGACCAGAACTAGTGGCAGCTATGACAATATACACCCTACATGGATAAAGAATCTCACCCCTTCATACAATCAAGAACTGCTAAATTGTTATAATCACGTTTGGGCATGTTCTAAGTTCCCCAATATATGGAAATGTTCGTCCCTCCTACCAATCCTAAAGAAAAATAAACCCAAAGAGAACCCTGAGTCCTATAGGCCCATAATGATTACTCCTGTGATGGGGAAAATAATGGAGAAAATGATCTATCACAGACTCCTCTGGTTTGTTGAAAAAAACAATATGATACCTCACACTCAAACTGGATTCAGGAAACACCACTCCTCAACAGATGCTTTCATTTCGCTAACAAATGCAATAAATGAATCATTCTAAAAAAATAATGTCCTAGTTGCAGCTTTCCTAGATTTTGTAGGGGCATATGACAATGTGAACCACCAAATCCTTTTAAACAAACTTGCAAACCTTGGACTACCCCCCAAGCTAGTATCCTTTATAAAATCCTTCATAGAAGTGCGAAGTTTCATTGTTTGTGTTGGTCTAGCCTCTTCGCCCCAAAAGACAACAACCAAAGGCCTACCTCAGGGAGCAGTCCTCAGTTGCCTCCTGTTTGCCTTATATCTCTGGGACATGAACCTACCCCACACGAACCTACAATATGCTGACGATCTGGTGCTATGGTCATCTGGCAACACCTTTGAGATAGCACAGTCAAATCTGAAAAGTCACTTCCAATTTGAAAAATTCTCTCAACATTCAGATTTACCCATTGCACCTACCAAGTCAAAAATAATCCAATTTCACCGGAAGCGAAACCATGTTATTGCAAAACTAACTCTAAATAAAACAACTATTCCAGAAGATAATCATATTAATTACCTAGGTCTCATGCTTGACCAAAAACTTAATTTCCATCTTCACATTTCAAACACAATAAAAAAAATGCTATAGAAAAACAAATATACTAAAAAGACTTCTTTCCACACCCTGGGGCTGTAAGGAGAAAACCTTACTCCTGTTTTATAAATCACATTTAAGACCCCATATTGACTATGGGCTCATCGTATATGGTGCATGTGCAAAGACCCAGATGCAAAAAATTGAAAAAACACAAAATGATATAATACGCCTCATATTTGGTCTTAGGAAACCTACAAGCACCAAGTTTCTGCTTATGGAGAGTGGATTAACAACAATAAGGGAGAGACGTAGTTTTCTCTTGAAAAAACATCTTACAAAAATTGAATCAAATAGCTCACACACCCTACATAATTGGTTAAGAAGCCAGCCATGTATAGAGGCATTGCAGATGAGTATGCCAACATTCAGAAGAAGTTTCCCGTACCAGCAAAGTCTATTGCACCCACTTTCCCCCAATCCCCTCCATGGAATTCGTCAAATCCCATAATAAATACTGATTTCTCAAAGTGGACTAAAGATTTAACCCCCATCGCTTTTGTCCAGAAAAAATTTGCTGAACTTAATACAATTACTTATAAAAATCACTTCCAAATATTTGTTGATGGGTCAAAAATGAATGAGACGGTAGCAAGTGGTGCTTTCCTTCCTCACCTGAAAATTGCAATGGGCGAGAGACTATATAATAATTTATCTATAATATCTGCTGAGTTAAATGCCATAATCATGGCATTAGAACACATTAAGGAAAACCAACCTTTGATTGCAAATTCAAATAATATTATTGTATATTCCGACTCTTTATCCAGCCTTGAGTTGCTGGCCTCAGCTCCTCAGTATAAGTTAGACATTGACACTTATTATTGTCTCAGTATTATAGATAATCTTGCTTCAAGTGGCATAAAACTTATTTTCAGTATATTCCTAGCCAATCTGGCATAAGTGGTAAACATCAGGTTGATGAAATAGCAAAAAATGCTATAAATATTGACCAGCCAAGTGGGAGACCAATCCCGATTAGAGATATTTACCGATGGAGGCTATCAGATATTAATTTTAATAAGATTAATCCTATCCTTTCCCCCTTATCCCAATAAGTAATGGACTAAATTTTCTTGCATTCTTGTATAAGTTTTCTAATTCAAGTGGTTCAATTCCCCTGTCCCCTCTTTGCAGGCATTGTAATATGAATAATGAAACAATTGACCATTGCTTATTTGAATGTAATATGCTGACGTCTGCACAACATACCTTGCTTTGCAAACTGTTAAAATGCTTCAAACACCACAAAATCTCACTATCAGCCAAGAGCCTAGCCAACCATGCCTGCACAGAGAGCATAGAAATCGACATCTATCAACTCATAATTGAACTCCTAGAGTCAAAAGATCTACTTAAAGATATCTGAAAATATCTAATAACCATGAGGCAATCAAGCCAGTAGCTCTGTAGCCCACAGAGTGAAGCAAAAGGAAAAGGGCTAAATAGTATCACTGAAAAGCCCGCCTGCTGTTTAAATAGAAGAAGAATTCATTCGAATTCGATATTGAAATCGATATTAATACGGCAAAATTTTCACGGAAGAAGGACAATACACGAGTTAAAGCTCTCATAGTTTTTTTTTTCAGAAGGTTTCATTCGAATCCAAATTATTACACACGAGGGGGATTCATTTATTTCATTTAATCTTACTTAATATTTACTAATAAACAATTAAAAAAGTAATTAATTGCAATTAATAAATTCATTAAATTAGATAAATTAATCTTAATTAATAAATAATATATGCATTTATTAATTTATTTAATCTAAAATTTATTAATTATTCCAATTTGAATTCCTAAACTGTTAAAGTTCTACACAATAGTACAGATTGCAGATAATTTTTTATTCAAAGAGTATTGTTAATTAAAATAATAACTCAATTACCATACAAAATATAGAAATGTGGTCTACTTTTAACTTTTAACAACTTTTCCTTTTTTTGATTTCTTGTTTGGTGCTGGTTTCGCCACATTTTCTTGTTCCACTTTCCTCTTTCCTCCAATCTTCCCCTTGTCTGACACAGAGGGTATGTGTCTGTCGCCCTTTTTAGTATTTTCAGGACACTCTCTAGCAAAATGTCCGTTTTCACTACAAACAAAACATGTAGTAAATTTATGACCCTTTCCTGTGGAGCACTCTTTCGATTTATGGCCTTCCTTTCCACAACTGAAGCATGTGTTTCGATTTGGATTTTCAGAGCAGGCAGAAGCCTTATGTCCAACTTGTTTGCATTTAATACACTTCCCTTTAAACTCTTTTTTAAACTTCTTTTGAGATGCACCATTAACTTTAGCTTTACCTTCTTCTTGAACTGACGTGTTCTTTGTCACTTCATCCTCTCCATTTTCTTCTTCATCTTCTCCACTTTCTCCTTCACCTTCACTACTTCCTTCCTCGTCCTCCATCTCATCTTCAGCTTCTTCAACTTCGCCTTCTCCTTCTTCACTTTCACCTTCTTCATCAGAACCAAGGTTACTAACTTCTTCATCTTCCTCTTCATCCATGTCTTCAGAATCGTCTTCTTCTTCTTCAATTTGTCTTCTGTTAGGCTTCAGTTTTGAACCAGGGGTTGCTTCTTGGCACATCTTTTTATTTGAAGTTTTAGATATAGCACCTCTAGCAAAAAGAGTCATGTTGCCTAGAAAAAATTTGAAATATTACAAAAAAAATCGAAGTTTTCTAACAAAAACATACTTTTATCAAAGGATATCATAACATTAATTGTCCTTCAAAAAAAAAAAAAAATATTGTCCCTTGCTTCATTACCTCAGTAGCATAAAAACAATCATTAAAGCTTGAGGTTTAATTTATATAGAAACATTAAATATATATAGAGAACAAAAATTGAGCCATCCCGTTGGTAGGTCTTTTTCATAGATTTTCCCTTTAAAAAAACGACAAAATTTTTCTCGATTTTATTCTCATTTTTTTAACACCATTTTTGATGCTTGAAGGGGAAGGAACTAATATACATAAACCGAAGAGGAAAGGAGAGATTGCTGTCACATATTTCCATGTTAAAAAGCATACTTTAATTTCATTGGTTTATTTTAGTAATATATTTCAGAAGCCAATCCAATAATTCCTTAAGTGAATCTCAGGAAGGGAAGCCAAATAACCGTCCCTTTTTTCATCAATTAATGCTGTCAAATTTTGATCCAGTAAAAAAGAATACAAAATCTGATTTGCCGTTTTGGAGACATATTAAGCCAGTAAAAAAGAACATAAAATCGGATTGGTCTTTTTGTGAGACATATTACGCCGGTAAATAAGAACACAAAATCTGATTGGTCCTTTTGTGAAACATATTAAGCAAGTAAAAAAGAACACAAAATTTCAGTCACAATATTTACAAGTACTCTGCTTCTCTATTTGTAGTTATTTACAAACAACAGCTGTAGTTTAACACATATAAGCTTCTTATTTTTTTCCATTTTTTTAATATTACAATTAATATTTTTTTTGTTAAGCATTTTTATCTTTTAGCGTTATCTTCTACTTTCCATTTACTATTGAATACATGTTTTTTCTCTTCTTTTTTAAGTAAGAAAAGCTGAAATATTCTAACTTTAATTAGTATATGTAAAAGAAATTTCTCAGCATTTGACTTCTTAATAAGAAGTTTCACCTGTACTAACATTTTCATTTTATCTCAATTATAAATACAAAGGCAGTATGGACTAAAAAATTAAAGTTGGGGTAGTATTTATTTGTAAACCCTTAATAGCTTGGGATTTACTTTTTGCTATTACTATAATGAAAAATAAAACACATTGATCGAAATTCAAATCGTTTTCAGTAAAGCACAAATGAAACCATAACCTTTATGTAGTTTAAAAAGACAGTAATCCCAGCTTTTATTTGTGATTAATTAAGAAAAAACCTTTTCCACAAAATAAGTTTTTCAAAGAAAAGTAAAGAACTCCATTAAACCAAAAATGAGCAAAAATTAAATCAAATAATCTACCAAGCATGAAACTACCACAAATCAGCATTGATAAATAAATGAAACCCAAAACTAACAGAAATTACAATAGATAACCAAGTCAAACTCAAAACGAGCAGAAATTAACATGAGTAGGGCTCAAAACCCCTATGCCTTCCCAAGGTCAGAACATAATTTGCACTTTACTGAAAAAATATAAATGTTTTTACTTTTATAACTTTAATAAATCAAATAATATTAACATTTTGATAACTAAATATCAGTATATGCATATTAAACTGACAATGCATATTTATTAGTATTTTTTTAAGTAAAGTGCAAATTATGTTCCGGCTTTGGTAATGCATAGGGGGTTTTGAGCCCTACTCATGTTAGTTTCTGCTCATTTTGAGTTTGACTCGGTTATTTATAGTAATTTCTGTTCGTTTTGGGTTTCATTTATTTATCGATGCTGATTTGTGGTAATTTCACGCTTGGTAGATTATTTGATTTTATTTTTGCTCATTTCTGGTTTAATGGAGTTCTTTACTTTTCTTTGAAAAACTTATTTTGTCGAAAAAGCTTTTTTTTATTAATTTCTGTTCGTTTTATACTGACATAGTCTTTTCAGGGGAAAAGAAAATAAAACTTTGAATCTTTTCGTTTTTTAAAGGCTTTATAGTTTGGCCTGCTATTTGTATGCTGGAGAAAAGTTTTCAGCAATTTTTAACAATATACACCCTTTTAAAAATCTGGACACAAAAAAGTAGTGTTTAATTTAGTTTCATGCCTCCTCTAGTTGACCTGAAATAGAAAACTTGATACCACTTGCAAAAAAATCTGCTTACTTTCTTTGTTAGCTTGGATACACTTACGCTATTTTAATTCAGTTAAATTTTAAGAACAGAAGTAGCACATAATACCCTCAGTCATTCTTGGGATACTGCTGAGATGCCTTATTAGGAAATAGCATTAACACAGTTCATTTTGATTTAATCTTAAGGGAACATTTAGTTTTTAAACATAACGGACAAATGGGAGGGTGGGCGTGGGATTAGTTGCCCTTCAATCACTTTTGACTCTTAAAAAGGGCATTAACCCTTTTCGAAGTTCCTATAACAACTCCTTTTATACGAAGTGCCCTGTTCTAAACAAAAAAAAAATAATAATAATAATACATTGTACCTGCATTGATCTTTACTATAAAAATGTCAAGACTCTAATCACTTTCGACTATTAAAAAGGGCACTAGCCCTTTCAATTTCTAATCCCCAATTCCCAGGGCATAAATAACAACCCTTGCCCTGAGGGCTGCGACCTAATTTCCAGAACTTTCAACTACTTCGAACAAAATTGCTATCTCAAACATTTCATTGGATGTGTTTGGGGAAATGGTGGGCGTGAGAGGGGGGTTAGTTACCCTCCAATCCCTTCCAACTATTAAAAAGGGCACTAGTCATTTCCATTTCCAATCGAATGAGCCCTTTTTCAAGTTTCTATAACACTTTCTATAAAAATCTTATATGCCCCAGGGCAAAACTTACAACCTTGCCCTGAGGGCTGTGAGGGGGTTTTCATCCTCAAAGACATAATTTCCAGACCTTTTAACTACGTTGAACAAAATGGCTATCTCAAAATTTTGATTGGATGTGTTTGGGGAATTGTGGGCGTGATAGGGGGGTTACTTGACCTCCAATCCGTTTTGACTATTAAAAGGCACTAGCCATTTCAATTTCCAGTCAAATGATTCCTTTTTGAAGTTTCTACAACAATGCTTTCTATAAAAAAAACCTTATATGCCCCAAGGGCATAACTTACAACCCTTGCCCTGAGGACTATGGGGGGGTTGTCATCCTCAAAGACCTGATTTCCAGAACTTTCAACTACGTTGAACAAAATGGCTATCTAAAAATTTTGATTGAATGGGTTTGGGGAAAAGGTGGGCGCGAGAGGGGGGTTAGTTGCCCTCCAATCACTTTCAACTATTAAAAAGGGCACTGGCCCTTTGAATTTCGAATCAAATGAGCCCTTTTTGAAGTTTCTACAACAAAGCTTTTTATAAAAACCTTATACAGCCCCAGGGCATAACTTACAACCCTTGCCCTGAGGGCTATGGGGGAGTTTCCTACTCAAAAACATAATTTCTATCTGGAAATCAACTATGCTGAAGAAAATGGCATTCTAAAAATGTTGATTGGATGTGTTTAGGGAAATGGTGGATGTGGAAGGGGTGTTTGTTGCCTTCCAATCACTTTTGACTATGAAAAAGGGCACTAGCCATTCCAATTTACAACCGAATGAGCCCTTTTCCAAGTTTCTATGACAACTCCTTCAATACAAAGTGCCCTGGTCTAAAAAGCTATACAATATTGTATACCATTAATAAAACAGCTTTCAAGTTTTAGCTGTCCATTTTGCAAGGCCGTATCCAGGGGGGGGGGGTACCCAGGTTGAACCCCCCCCCCCAAAAAAAAAAAAATTTGACCGATTCGAAAATTAGTCTAAAAAATACCTGTAAAGACAAAACCACAGGATGTTAGACAAAGTCCGCGGGAAAAAATCGGGTAACCCCCCCCCCACCCCCCGAACAAAAATCCTGGATCAACTCTTGCCATTTTATATAGATTGTACCTATGCTAGGGAAAATGTAAACCCCATTGTTTGACACTATGGCTTCAGGAACTTGAAGGCTAGGTATATAGCTTCTTGACAGTATAAAACTGATTTGGTATTTCAGAATTTTCATTTGATAGCATTTTGGCCCTAGTTGATACAAAGTTTTTTTTGCTGTACAAAATGGCAATTTTCTGTAGCACGACCTGTAGCTGGTAGGCTATGTAAATAGCTTTTGATAGCGCTAAGCCAATTGGCTATCTCAGAAAATTTCAATTGTGCAGCACAAAATGGCAGTTTCCTGTGGCACAACATCTTTTCATAGGCAGCGCGCTAGCGCTGCCTTAGTAAAGAATGATGTGGGCACAATGTGTTTTTTTTTCTCCATACCTGGGCACTTCGTATCGAAGGAGTTGTCGTAGAAACTTCGAAAAGGACTTACTTGATTGGAAATTGGAGTGGCTAGTGCCCTTTTTAATAGTCGAAAGAGATTGAAGGGCAACTAGTCCAACCCACGCCCATCATTCCCCCAAACACATCCAATTAAAATTTTGAGATAGCCATTTTGTTCTGCGTAATTGATTTCCATATAGAAAATATGCTTTTAAGAAGGACACTCCCCCACAACCCTCAGGGCAAGGGTCTTAAGTTATGCCCTGGGGGCATATAAGGTTTTTATACAAGGTGTTGTTGTAGAAACTTCAAAAAAGCTTCATTCGATTGGAAATTCAAAGGGCTAGTGCCCTTTTTAATAGTTGAAAGTAATTGGAGGGCAACTAGCCCCCCCACGACCATCATTTCCTCAAACACATCCAATCAAAATTTTGAGATAGCCATTTTGTTCAGCGTATTTGATTTCCAGATAGAAAATATGTTTTTGAAGAGGACACTCCCCCAGAGCCCTCGGGGCAAGGGTTTTAAGTTATAACCTGGGGGAATGTAAGGTTTTTAAAGAAGGCGTTACCGTAGAAACTTCAAAAAAAGCTCATTCGATTGGAAAATCAAAGGGCTAGTGCCCTTTTTAATAGTCAAAAGTCATTGGAGGGCAACTAGCCCCCCCCCCCCACGCCCATCATTCCACCAAACACATCAAATGAAAAATCTTGAGATTGCCATTTTGTTCAGCGTAGTTGATTTTCAGATAGAAAATACATTTTTGAGGAGGACACTCCCCCACAACCCTCAGGACAAGGATTTTAATTTATGCCCTGGGGGCATATAAGGTTTTTATAGAAGGCGTTGTCGTAGAAACTTCAAAAAAAGCTCATTCAATTGGAAATTCAAAGGGCTAGTGCCCTTTTTAATAGTCGAAAGTGATTGGAGGGCAACTAGCCCCCCCCATTCCCATCATTCCCCCAAAGACATCCAATAAAAATTTTGAGATGGCCATTTTGTTCAGCATAGTTGATTTCCAGATAGAAAATATGTTTTTGAGGAGGATACTCCCCCACAGCCCTCAGGGCAAGGGTTTTAAGTTATGCCCTGGGGCATATAAGGTTTTTATAGAAGGCTTTACAGTAGAAACTTCAAAAAAGGGCTCATTCGATTTGAAATTCGAAGGGCTAGTGCCCTTTTTAATAGTTGAAAGTGATAAGTGATATTTTTGTTGTTGTTGTTGTTTAGACCAGGGCACTTCGTATCAAAGGAGTTTTCGTGGGAACTACGAAAGGGGCTCATTCGATTCTAAATAGAAAGGGCTGATGCCCTTTTTAATATTCGAAAGTGATTGGAGGGCAACTAATCCCCCTTCCACTCCCACCCTCTCACACCCACCCTCCTATTTGCCCATTATGTTTAAAAACTAAATGTTGCCTTAAGATTAAATCAAAATGCACTGTGATAATGCTAATTCCCAATAAGGCATCTCAGCAGTATCCCAAGAACGACTGAGGGTATTATGTTCAAACTTTTGGGGCTACTTCTGCTCTTGAAATTTGACCGAATCAAAATAGCATAAGTGTATCCAAGCTATCAAAGAAAGTAAACAGATTTTTTTTGCGAATGGTATCAAGTTTTCCATTTCAGGTCAACTAGAGGAGGCATGAAACTAAATTAAATAGAACTATTTGTGTCCAGATTTTTAAAAAGGTGTATGTTGTTATAAAATTGCTGAAAATTTTTCTCCAGCATACAAATAGCAGGCCAAACTATAGTTTTAAAAAACGAAAACATTTAAAGTGTTATTTTCTTTTTCCCTGAAAAAACTATGTCAATATAAAACAAACAGAAATTAATTAAAAAAAACTTTTTCCACAAAATAAGTTTTTCAAAGAAAAGTAAAGAACTCCATTAAACAAAAAATGAGCAAAAATAAAATCAAACAATCTACCAAGCGTGAAACTACCACAAATCAGCATCGATAAATAAATGAAACCCAAGACGAACAGAAATTACAATAACTAACCAAGTCAAACTCAAAACGAGCAGAAATTAACATAAGTTGGGCACAAAACCCCTATGCCTTCCCAAGGCCAGAACAAAATTTTAATATTATTGGATTTATTAAAGTTATAAAAGTTAAAACATTTATATTTTTTTCAGTAAAGTGCAAATTGTGTTCTGGCCTTGGGAAGGCACAGGGGTTTTGTGTGCAACTTATGTTAATTTCTGCTCGTTTTGAGTTTGACTTGGTTTTTTATTGTAATTTCTGTTCGTTTTGGGTTTCATTTATTTATCGATGCTGATTTGTGGTAGTTTCATGCTTGGTAGATTATTTTATTTTTGCTCATTTTTTGTTTAATGGAGTTTTTTACTTTTCTTTGAAAAACTTATTTTGTGGAAAAAGTTTTTTATAATTAATCTTAATTAATGAAGCCCTATAAATTTGAGTTTCTGTTAGTGACCCCTTTCCCAATATTCTATAGAAATTGGTTGTATCTAGTCATTCAGGAAAAAAAACAAAAAAAACTGTCAAACAAACAAATAAGAATTGTGTTTTTAACCCATTTTCTCACAAAAAAATCCAAGACCTTGTAAAGGAGACTTGAAATCTCTCCTTCTTACACAATAGGGCTTAAGATATGTTAAATTTGAAGGTTTGCTAAGACTGGGAATAAAATAAGTGAAGGTGAAGAGTGATGTTGGGCTAGAAGAAAGTTGATCAAGTGAATATTTTCACTTAGTGAAGTAAAGATGATGGATGCAGCAAAGATGATGGATGCAGGAAAGATGGTGAAAGTGGAATAGCCAAGGAACAAGGTTATTTTGTTCACAGTTGAAAAAGTTTGGAAGAATAGGAAGATAAGCCTGCAAAGCAAGAATAGGATATTGGAAACTACAGTGATAACAGTAATTAAGTATGATTCTGAAACCTAGGCACTCCAAAAGATGGAGGATTTGTTAGAAGTTATCCAAATAAATGTCTACAGATTTTTTTGGGTACCTGTCTGACTGAACATATTTCAAACAGTAAGCTGTACAAAAATGTGGCTCAATCCTGCTTTCTAGTGCTATAATTAGAAAAAGGTTGGGATGGCTAGGACAAATTTTACAAATAAAGGATGACATATTGCCAAAGATGGTCCTTTAGGATTTCTTAGGAGGGTATAAAGAAGGAGGTTTTGAAGAGAATTGGGATAGAGGAAAAAGTATGTGTAGCTAAGTTGACCTCAGGCAGCTTGGTGCTGCATTGATTTGCTAGTAGATTAGTGCTTATTTAATCAAGAGTCATCACCCTTTTGGATTTTAGAATCTAGATTTCTTAAATTATTACACAATTCAGATACTGAGAAGGCTGAGTACTCCAAAAGATTATTGAGATTCAGCATTTAACTGAAAATATCCTTACTAGGCAAAATAGAGATAATAGATTTTGCCTGTTTAAAATCAACAAAACAAGAAGAAAACATTCAGTTGAACATTCTTGCCTTTTCATAGTCTTGTTTTGCCTTCACTTGATTTACATGGGGCAACCCTGGCTTTATTTCTATTAATATTATTCTAAAATACAACAATACTAGATTCCATGTGTTTCAGTTATTACTTTAAATTGCAATATCTAGTAATCAAGGTAAATTTCCCTCAGGAAGCAAGATCAAGGTAAAATGTCATCAGGTAAATCATATCATAGTTTTCCCTTAAGTCAAGTTTCTAGGCTTCTCCTCTAGAAATATAGGATTAGGGAAGGGGAAAGGGATGCGACTGTAACAGTAGCAATTGTCATAATCTAGATTCTTTCAAATTCTTGGATATTGATGGGTTTCCTAATGTAACACTGAAAAATGTTATTTGACTTCCATATCATTAATTCATCAAATTTGCCTTTCAATGAGTCTATCATATCATTAAAGCCAATGTAGAGAAAAGTCTCCAGATTAGATTTTAATAATTGTTGGTCAATTTTAGTTGTATTAATATTTGATTGGGTTCTAGGAAGCTAATTGCAGTGCACATTCAGAGCAACTTTGATGATCATAAGCTTTGAAGCCTACCTCAACATGTTTTGTTTAAGATCAAACACTTGAAATTATTAGTTTATTGACTTACCTACGAAGACCTCTTTTTGGAAATACCAATTATCCTATTTTGATGTATATATCCTTTCAGTGTTTCAGTTTTATTCACATAGCCTATTAACAAAAAGCTGATTTTCTTCTAATTCTAAAAATATAACTTTTATTGCTTGATTTTTATTCTATAAATCACAAACATTAAATATAATTATTTCTTTTCAATTGCTTGTCAAAAACGTTTTTAATTAATGCTGACAAATTATTGGTTAAAATTTGACCAAGAAGGTGAGTTCTTGTTACTGCCCTCGCATTGCATCATGCTGTAGTAAAATAGGGGTGGTCCAAAAACCCACTGCCATTTTCCGGAATTTTCTGGCCAAAGAAAAGAGGTCTTTTACCCTATACAGGGTAAATCCTGCCCTCCATGTTGGAATTTACCCCTTACAGAGTAAATCTAATCTAACATGTTGGAGTTACCCCAACTGAGGGTTTCCCTGGGGTAATCCTAACACCCCTTGTATCTCTTGACTGGCTTGAGAACAAAATGCTAATAAATTACAGGCTAAATACTTTAACTATCCTATTAACTCATCAATTCCCCCCCCCCTCTAATAGTCCAATATAGGCTAAGCTATGGCCCTGAACTATACTCAAAACTAACATAAAATAAAAATGTTATCATTAGATTCTTTATTTTAAGCTCCTTTTAAAATAACAGTTGTTACCCTGATAATGTACAACATCAATCCCCCATGATGAACACATGGTCCAATTTATACTGTTGTTCTTTTCATTGATTGATCTGTTGTAATTTCATTCTTTTACTTTTTTCATTGCCAAGGCAGTAAATTTTTGAAGTTCATATTATTGACTTATTAATAAAGTAAACATACTACTCAATGCCTTTTTTTATGCTCTGTCAAAATATACTAATCATTTTTGCCAGAAATGAATTTTTCCCCACCCCTATATATACCAATTCAGGGTATATATTTGCACATTAGGAGGGGGGGATAAAGTTTCAACTTACCTCTCATTTACATCAGAACTAAAATTTACCCCCACCACCCCTAATGTGCAAATATATACTCTGAATTGGTATATATAGGGGTGGGGGTAAAATTCATGGTAAAATTCTATGTTAGAAGGGGTAAAGTATGTCCTGTAGAGTATTGTTTTTTTATGTAGATTGCTAATTTTATAGCTTACTTTGTTGTAGTGAAATAGATTGATGCTCTGCTTGGCAATAGGGGTCCTTGGGTTTGATTCTCACAGCAGCAAGGTTGGGTGAAAAACTTGCTACTTGTCCCTCTAAAAAAGACCCAGCAACAGAAATGTTGATTCAACACTTGCATTTGTGACAATTCAGCCTTGCTGGTAAATTTTTCACAGTTCATACTATTGACTTACAAATAAATTAAATATACCACTCAATGCCTTTTTTATGCTCTTTCCAAATATAATAATCATTTTTAAGGAAATGAATTTTGGTAAAATTCTACTTTGGCTATCTTGGAAAGGGGTTAAGTTAGGAAAATGAAACTTTCAGGAATGGGTCTCCAGGCTATAGTATGTCCCAGGAAGGTAATTTGAAGTACCTACCTCAATTCCTTCTCCCTCTAGAGGGTCCATAAATTATGTCTACCTGACAGGTTTTCAGGTTTGACAGATTTTCTTGATACCTAAAAGTCATTTTCCTAACTTAACCCCTTTCCAAGACAGCCAAAAGTAGCTAAAGTAGAATTTTACCAAAATTCATTTCCAACAAAAATGATTATTATATTTGGAAAGAGCATAAAAGGCTTTGAGTGGAAGGTTTACTTTATTTGTAAGTCAATAATATGAACTGCAAAAAATTTGGTATAAATTTGATAGTGTATTTGATAGATAGTGTTTGTCCCTCTGATATGCTGTCCATTGGTTTGATACAATCACCCCTGGAAAAAAACATGCATTTGTGATCTTTCTTCTGGCAGATACAAAATTTCACTTTTTTGCAGATAGGAGCTTGAAGCCCCTACAGTAGGGTTCTCTGATATGCTGAATCTGGTGGCAGGATTTTCATTAGTATTCTTTGATTTTAGTGGGTGTTTCCCCCCTTTCTCGAAAATAAGTACATTTTCTCAGGTTCATAGCCTTTGATGGGCAATACTAGATGGTTACCCATCAATGTAGCCTTTGATGGGTAACACTTAGAGTTTCGGTAACCCTGGAGTGGCGTAGCTCCTTGCTTACAACTTGTCACCACAAACTGTTTGATGAAATGCCACTTGACTTGCTTTGGTTGGTGCACCCTGTTGGCTTGCCACAGTCCGAAACTTGGGTGTCTGGCTCTAATATCCATCAAGAAATTGGGGGGGGGGGGATGTGGGGTTAAAAAATATATTCAGCATTATGACTGAGTGATGAAAGGGATGGCAGCTTCACTTTTGATCTGGCAAGATTTTGACCATCAAATCAATCATTTAATTCACCTAAGCTATTTCTCATCAAAGCAAAGATGTTGGGGGCAAAACATTTTTTTTTAAATCAACAGGTTGGAGGGTGTTGACAGCAACAGCAAACATTACAGTGAACAGCTTCTCATGGCATAATTTTGGCTCTAGACTCTTGAAGTTTCAATACTAAAATCAACTACTTTACTGCCTATCTGATTTTATAAAAAAAAATAACAAAAAAAGCATTTTAGAGTTAAAATACTAGAAAAAATATTTTTCAAAATCTAGGGGAAAGGTGGGGGGGGGACTAAAGTTGCCCATTTCACCTCCATTCAATTGGGGCCCCTGAAAGCATTCTTTTTAAAAGGAATTTATGCTGGTTACGTGTATATCTAACGTGTAAATCCTTGAAATCTGCTAGAGAAATGTTGAGTCAACCTTCTTCAAAGTAATAAGTGTTGCCAATGTGGCCAACCGCTGAATCAAGACAGCAACAGCAAACATTACAGTGAACAGCTTCTCATGGCATTATTTTGGCTCTAGACTCTTGAAGTTTCAGTACTAAAATCAACTACTTTACAAGAAAGGGAAAAGTCCTTGATCTACAGTTTTAGTTATAAATCAAATTACTAGACATATTTAGGCTTTCAAAATAAATTGCTTCTGAGACTATACTGGCTACAACATGATGCACAAAAATGAGGAACAAAAACAATGATGAAGAAAAACAGAAATAGGGATAGTTTTCAGTCTGTGAAAAACAAAAAAAGCAGATATTTCAAAAAAGATCACCGCCTGACCCTCTTCTGTGCTAAAAAATTAATATATATACTACAATTACTTTTATTAAATTTTTAGTTCTTCATATTTTTTGTATGCTAGGTCCCTTAAATAGTTAATTACCTTAAACAGCTGCAAGATTATATTTTCAAGATTAAATTTGGTATA
>JAQQPU010011429.1:17507-27974 GCA_029168905.1 Artemia sp. Kazakhstan ARC1039 | reverse complement strand
GGGGTAGAGGACCTCACAACACTGTTCAAATGAAACTTGTGTATTATAACGACCACACTCAAAACCTCTTCCTAAATCTCTTCAAAAATCATCTCTTAAAATGTCTCTAGCTGTTTCGCCGAAATAATTCCATAAAATAGCTAAAACAGTTTCGCCCAAATGATCCCTAAACGGAATTTCAGCATGTTCCTTTTGTTTGGCATCTCTGCGCTAATGCATTTCAAATTATTTGGAAACCTTTTCGCGCGCTAAGATCAAAACATCTGCCTCGGAAACGATTCTCTTGTTAGAACTCCAAATTAATTCCCCTTTCGTGTCAAATCAATTCTCTTTAGAACAACAAATTAATTCCCCTTTCGTGTCAATCAATCAATCATGACATCATGTTTGATCTAACTGTTTCTCGGTGACAATTCTCTTTGGAAATGCAAGGACATTAATTAACTTGACGTCATCTGTCAGACATTAATTAACTGTTTCCGGGAACCTCATAACATCTGGCTCGAATAACAATAACAAATACTATTTCTGGATCATAACATCTGTCTCGAACAGGAAGGAAGTGTCATTAACTGTTTCCGGGAACCTCATAACATCTGGCTCGAATAACAATAACAAATACTATTTCCGGATCATAACATCTGCCTCGAACAGGAAGGATGTGTCATTAACTTTGCTTCGAACGACAATAACATTGACCCCATTAACCACGTGTTCTCTCTAATGACTCTGTTCAAAACAACAACAACATTGACCTTGGCATTTTGCCTCGGAAACAATAACAAATACTATTTCTGGATCATAACATTCGCTGAGGGCGTGCCAAAAACACACCTGGAGAAAGAGGTCATTGCCCGATTACGCAATCATTCTCCCTAGGGAGGCTATGCCCATATATGGTGTGCTGATCGGAGTAACACCCCCATCTCTACTATCTTATCGACCCAGTTGTCCTAGAATACCGTGGGAAGGCTCATTGGAACGAGAATTAAAAGTTCTAGTGCCCTTTTTAAGTGACCAAAAAAAATGGATGGCAACTAGGCCCCCTCCCACGCTCATTTTTTTCCCAAAGTCACCCGATCAAAATCTTGACATTGTCATTTTGTTCAGTATGGTCGAAAATATAATAGCTATGTCTTTTAGGATGACTTAGCCCCCGAAGTCCCCGGGGGGAGGGCTGAAAGTTATGAACTTTACCCAATGTTAACATATAGTATTGGTTATTGGGAAGTATACAGAAGTTTTCAGGGGGATTTTTTCTGGTAGTGAAGGGGGAGGGAATTGGGGATTATGTGGGAGGATCTTTCCATGAAGGAAGTTCTCATGGGGGAAGGGACATTGCTATGAAGGGGGCGCCGGATTTCCCAGCATTATTTAAAAAAAAATCAGAAATTAAATATAAAAAACAAGTTTTTCAACTGAAAGTAAGCAGCAACATCGAAACTTAAAACGAACAGAAAATATTACGTATATGATTGGGTTCACCCCCTAGTCAATACCTCGCTCTTTAAGCCAAAGATTTGTTTGCACTTTCATAAGAGCTATTTATACTAAATAACGGCCTTTGTGATTAAGGGTCATTTTTATAGAATTGGAACAAAATTCAAACTTTAACTTAAAGAGCGAGGTATTGACTAGGTGGCGAGCCCCCTAATATACGAGTAAGTTTTAAAAATATATGAATATAGAAGTTCGTTACGTAAGTTAATTCTTAAGTTACGTGTATTTATTACTAATAAAAACGTTCGTAAATAAAATTAAACAAGTTTCGAGAAAGCCATTTAACCAAATAAAAGTGAAATTAATATGCAAATTTTGTTTCAATTATTCATGTACGGTGAGCCAAAATCAAAATCTATATTAATTCAAAAACATTCAAAAATTAAATAAAGAAACAAGTTTTTTTAAACTGAAAGTAAGGAACGACGTTAAAACTTAGAGCGAACAGAAATTATTCAGTATATGAAAGGGGCTGCCCCCCCCCTCAACGCCTCGCTCTTTACGCTGAAGTTTGACTTTCTCACAACTCTATTTTTTTAAACAATAAAAAAACTTTTGCGTAAAGAGCGAGGTGTTGAGGAGACGGCAGCCCCTTTCATATACGGAATAATTTCTGTTCATTTTAAGTTTTAACGTCGTTCCTTACTTTCAGTCAAAAAAACTTGCTTTTTTATTTAATAACATAAGAACCTGACAGTGAATCACATCACTTTTGAAATTTATTTTTATGTTTACAAAGCTTTACTACTGAGCACCTGACAGGTCCTAATTCCAGCAGCATGTTTTTGAAAAACAATATTTTCGGAAAACTGTATTTATTTTCTTATCACAATATCATTTAAATTCTCTTTAAGAGAAAAGCAGGTTCCAAAAGGTACGAATACGAATGAAAGGAAAGTAATCGCAATTATGTTTTTTATAAATTTCTGCTCACAAGGCTTTAGTACTGTGCACCTGTGCTAAAGTCGGTTCTAGGCGTTTAACCCCCCGACGATCACCCCTGGAAAATACCCCCGCGAAAAATACACCCCCCAGAAAATAACCCGTCGCGTAAAATAACCCCTGCGGAAAATATCCCCCCCCCCCCCCAGAAAAAACTCCAACCGCGGAAAATAACCCCGGAAAAATACCCCCTCCCCCGTGGAAAATACCCCCCGCGTAAATTATATCTCTGGTAAATACCCCCCGGAAAATACCCCCCCCCCCCCGTGGAAAATAGGGCTTTCCAAATTTGAGAATTTTATTTGAGTTTTATTTTTTTAATTTCCGTAGGGGGAAGGAGTTTTGGTACTTGTGTATTATCGGCAACTCAGACAAGTTTACGCTTTTTAAAAACAGAGAACCAAGCCGGTTTCTTCGTTAGTTTTTTGTCAGCTTAGCGCGAGACAAGACAAAGACAAGTGACAGAATTTATGGGAAATATATAATTTGGGCTATATATTGGCATATAGGGGGGGGGGTAAAATATTTGGATAGTTTGAAATCAGAAAACAATTCTTTCTGGGTATATGGCTACTAAAAGATTATAGAAGAATAGCGAGGTATCTGGAAATTTTGTTAACTAAAAAAAAAAAAATCTCAGTATAAAGTAAATATAATGTTTCATTACGTATTTTTTCCAAGTGTTAAGCGGTTTTTTTTCCAATGACCGTTTTTCCAAGTATTAAGTAACATTATTAGGTTAATGTAGTGTTTTATTTAAGTGTTTTATGATGACCACTGATCAAAGTTTATGTTATTTGTGCCTTTCATTTACGTTATTTTGATGTGTTCATGGCCATATATTTGGCGTTAAAATTCACTTATTTATCTATCTATCTAATATGAAGAATAATTGTACCAAACACATTTTTCATGCAGACCCGCTATACTTTACACCCCCACTAACTTACAAATAGATAGATAGATAATTTATTCGCTAGACCCTACACAAACATTACAATGATTATATAAGACAACAGCCAGCATACACTTAAATAAATGGTATAACTACTAACAACAAACAAAAACCTTGAACCCGTTAATATATATCCCAATTTTATTTCTAAAGTAACGAAGAAACTAAGGAAAAAACCGGTGTGTTCTCGAATTTTACACAACGTAAACCTGAGTGAGTGGCGCATAATGCACAAGTACCAAAATTCCTTCCCCCTACGGAAATTAAAAAAAATAAAACTCAAATAAAATTCTCAAATTTGGAAAGGCTTATTTTCCATGGGGGGGGTATTTTCCGCGTGGGAGTATTTTCTGGGGGGTATTTTCCGTGGGGGGAATTTTCCGGGGGGATTTTCTCGGGGGGTATTTTCACTGGTGGGTATTTTCCGCAATGAGGGGGGTATTTTCCAGGGGGGGTATTTTCCGTTCGGTGGTATTTTCCGGGAGGGGGTATTTTCCGGGAGGGGGTAATCACCGGGGGGGGGGATAAACGCCGGCCACCGCTAAACTCCACGAGCATTTTTTAAAAATAAAAAAATTGCGAAAAACCGCATATTTTTGCGTGTCACAATATCATTTAAATTCTCTTTCAGAGAAAAGCAGGTTCCAAAAGGTACGAATACGAATGAAGGTGAAGCAATTGCATTTTTGGAACGTTACGACAGAGAATACTCATCACTTGTGACACAATCGGTTCAAGCTGACTGGAACTACAATACCAACTTAACAGATGAAAATGCACAAGCTGCTGTAAGTCCTTTTTAATATTTTTAAGTGAAGTCCAAACACTCTCCATGGAGTATTTCATGAATATTTTTTTTCTATGGTAAGCTAGATTTGTAGATACCAGCCAAGAATATGTTCTGGTCAAATTAAAAAAAAATGTACATCAAGTAGGATACCTCAATCTTTGTAGCTTATAATCAACATGGTAAAATATCTGAGTTGAAACAGATGACTCACAACACCATGATAGACATTTATGCTTGAGCTTAAATTAAATTTCAAAAATTAAAATCATACAAAAAAAAGTTGCTGACACACGTAATTATCGCTAGATGTCTGAAGATGCAACCACATTAGAACCAATCCTTCAGTGTTCGGTTTCTACCCTTTTTGGATCTGAAATTGGAGAAATAGCTTGTTTATTTTGGCACTCCAAAAACTCAGTCTGGTGTCGAAGCTCACTAATTCCGATACACTGAGAAAATGAATGTAATAATTTATGTAGTATAATACTACCTCAGAGTCTATAGAGGACTGGTGGGCCTATTAATACTCCTGTAAGTCAATCGGGTAGAAAAGATTTTGTTGACTTAACAGGTAAGCTGGTACCACTAGCGTTAACGGAGAATGGTTGCACTGAGTTTATATGCTAAATTCGTTGCCTAAAACCTTGCAAAGCCGCAGACCCATAAACCTAAAACAAAACGGGAGATAACACCCAGTAACTACTACTTTACTTCGTTAGAATTCAATACCACTCCCGACTGCGCGATAGGAAATGGGGAACCTCCCCATTTCCGGATATTTTTGCAAGAGCTGAGCCGAGAGCTGACATGCTGTACTTAGACTCTTGTCAAGTGGTTTTTAAAATAAGCCATGCTCATCCAAATACTTTTCACTGATTGGAGGGATTCCTTATCGCCTAGCTTATTGTGAAGCAAATTAGTGCACAAACGCAGATTTATAAAATGGAACATGGAAATATTCAATTTATAAGTTAGTAACTATGATTGCATGCCTTAAAAAAGCTGAGTAAATGCCGAGACACAGATAGTGTGACATTTAATATGCGAAGTAGTAATTAATTTATATTTGAAAATAGTTTTGACGATTTTAGGGTATGACGGTTTTGTGGTATAGGGGTATGAGGTATGATGATTTTGCGGTATGACAGTTTTGTGGTATTGTGGTATGAGGTATGACGATTTTGTGGTATGAGGTATGACGGTTTAGCGGTATGAGGTATGACGATTTTGTGGTATGACGGGTTTGTGTCATTGTGGTATGAGGTATGACGATTTTGTGGTATGATGGTTTTGTGGTATGAGGTATGATTTTGGAAAATGATATGATATTTCCCGATGATATTTTCCGCAATTTTGGAAAAGGGGTGTAATCAGCAGGTGCAATTGATCAGAATTAAATCGGGAAAAGGAATCCCCGTTATAGCCTTAACATGACAGCTCCTTGGAGTCTTCTCAAGTGATAGATACCCTACCAAAATATGTGGTCCACACGCCCAAAATAAACCAACTGAAATTTAATATATTCATTACCTTAACCAGAGAATATAGCAAAAACTAACTACATTTATGTGTAAATAAATTCAAATTTAGTATCTAAGCTTCAAGCAAACTATAAATAGCTGAATTTGACAAAAGCAAAGTACTGTCTAAGACAAAAGGGTTTAGGAGCAATCAGAATTAATTTTTTTTAAAGTTACAAGGTCATTAGAATGAAAGCATTTTGTGTCCCCTGGCTGCGTCTTAGGTCTATTTATAAATGAAAACTGGGATTTTCCACGATTTTTAGGGGTTACAAAATTATGGAGATCACAAGCTTTGTGTCAACAATCTAAGGGTAAACTAATTCGGTAAATTTGACAATGCTTTTCGTTTGAAAAAACTCAAACACCGTCATACTGTTGATTGTTAGTGCGTTAATCACACGTTATCTCCTGTTTAGTCAGTATTCACTAAATCTAGTATCTTTGTTATTTAATCAAGGCATGGACCCAAACCAGGTTAACACCCTTAATATTTTTTTCTTATTCAAAAATAGACTATAATATTGAAAATATACAAAATCCTTTTCTAATGCATATTTTAAATTCTTCTTTTTTTCTTTCTTTTATCCAGCGGTATTTGGTCCGTCTTTCCGCATTTCCTCTTCTTATTCGTTTTCTTAATGATGGGTTGCTGATACTTCATATAATGGATAGAATCAAACCGGTTATTGTTTCCTTTTTGTACTCATGAAAAAAAATCAATCATGTTTCTTTCTTTTTTTGATCTAAGACTCCCTGCTTATTTGTAATCTAATTCGTCCCTATTCTCTATTATTTCTTCACTTTACTACCTATCTATCTTACCTCTTACTCGACATTCCATGGCTTTCCATTTTTATAATACCTCACATACATAAATTTTTCTCTCCTAGTACATTTTATCCACCTACTTCCTGAAAACTTTTTTTTCATTCATACGATTCTCCATCCATTAATTCACCATACAACAATTTCAAAATTCTTATTCTAGCTACCCACGGCGTCAAGGGGCTGCTCCCATTCATTAGGCCTATAACATATAACAATAAAATACAATTTAAAATGCATATAAGTTTTTGTACTTAAAATACATTGACTTTTCTTAGCACACTTTAACACACTTTTCACTAGATTTACAAACATAAAAAAAGATTAAATATAACACCATTTTTTTTTTATACATCACATTTCAACACAATCTACTCTCGCTGGGCCTTGCGTTATTGGGTAGCTACAACAATCCCCAAAAAAATTCCCAAAAATACAATATTTCACAATCCAGGCGAATTGTATCCCCCTCAACATATAAAAGAAATTCCACTAATTTAAAATAAATTCCAACAATCATTAAAAAAAAATTACATCAAATCTAAAATCCATAATCTAAAAATTCATAAAAATCCTATACTATTTCCATACTCCCTAAAAATATATTCAATCTTTTGTTTTTTTCCATTGTTGAGTTTAAGTGCTTTTTCTGTGATTTCATCATTCTATAGTATCTTTTTTATCTATAAATTTATATTTGCAAAAGTTTTTTTTTTCTCTTTTTTTTTTACAACACATCCTTGCCCACCAAGACACAAAAACTATTCCACTTTATACCCAACATGTCCTCAATTTTCTTACACTTCATAATCCTCATCCTTTTCTACTCTGTTTCCACACGATTTATCACCCCATAATCTTCCTTCTGCTTTTCTTTTCGCTTCCACGTGTAATAACAAAAAAACAATGCTATGTACACTATTGTACTTATATAGGCCTCGTCATCTACTTTTAGGTATACAGCTTTCTCTATTTTAACTTCATCTTTTTTACCTGTAACACTTGCCAATAAATTACTCAGTCCTGCTACATTTGTTTCTTGTTTTTCACATTCTAACATTACATGGCATTGCGTTTCTAGTTTTTTCTCGCATAGCTTACAAAGTCCATTGCTGTCACTCGTATTCATCTTTACTTTTGATTAATTAAAAAAAAACAAGTTTTTTAAACCGAAAGTAAGGAGCGACATTAAAACTTAAAACGAACAGAAATTATTCCGTATATGATAGGGGCTGTCCCCTCCTCAACGCCTCGCTCTTTACGCTAAAGTTTTTTATTGTTTTAAAAAATAAAGTTGTGAGACAGAGCTCCTTACTTTCAGTTTAAAAAACTTGTTTTTTTAAATTAATTTCTGATCGTTTTTTAGTTAGTGCAGCTTTTATTTTGGCTCACCCTCATTGAATAAGTAAACAAAATTTGTATAAAAATTTTACTTTTCTTTTGCTAAATGGCTGTCTCTAAATTTGGTTCTGACGTAATTTACAAATTAACTTACGTAACGAACTTCTATATTCGTATATTTTTCTTCTGGCAGAAAATACAAAGTTGCAGATTTCTGCAGATATGAGCTTGAAACCTATGTAATAGGGTTTTTTGATACGCTGAATCTGACGGTGTGATTTTCATTAAAATTCTTTCACTTGTAGGGGATGTTTCCCCCCTCTTTAAAAAATCAGGTAAATTTTTCTCAGGGTCGTAGCCTTTGATGAGCAATACTAAACTTAATAAAATTTATATATTTAGAATCAACATTATAGGCCCATTCTTTTGATACATTTATTGACATCAAAATTCCGTTTTTAAAAGTTTCGATTACTATTGAGCCGCATCACTTGTTTTTTTTATTGTTTTCTTTATTACGTATATGTTATTACGTATATGAGGGGGTTCTCCCCTTAGTCAATACCACGCTCTTCACGCTAAAAGTTAAAAAAAAATTTAATTCACAAACCCCTGAATCACAAAGGCCGTTTAATTAGAATAGATAGCTCTTTTGAAAGCACTAAAAAAAACTGTAGCGTAAAGAGCGAGGTATTGACTTGGGGGAGAACCCCCTCATATACGTAATAATTTCTGTTTTTTTTAGTTCTAATATTGCTTCTTACTTTCAGTTGAAAAAACTTTTTTTTTAATTTAATTTCTGATCGCTTTTTAAATAATGCTTGGAAATCCGGCGCCCCCTTTATAGAAATATCCCTTACCCCAAAGAAACATCCTCCACAGAAGGATTCTCCCGAGTAACCCCCTTTTCCAGCCCCCCCCACCAGAAAAAAATCCTTCCTGAAAATGTCTTTATACTTCCCAGTAACCAATACAATATGTAAGCAATGGGCAAAGTTCATAATTTGCAGCCCTTCCCCTGGGAACTGTGGGGGATTAAGTCATCCTAAAAGACATACGAGACATCGTATTTATTAGATTTTTGACTATGCTCAACAAAATGGGTATCTTAAAATTTTAATTGGGTGACTTTGAGAAAAATGAGCGTGGGAGGGGGCCTAGTTGCCCTCCGTTTTTTTGCTCACTTAAAAAGGGCACTATAACTTTTAATTTCCGTTCCAATGAGCCCTCCTATGATATTCTAGGACCACTGGGTCAATAGGATTACCCCTGAAAAAAAAAACAAAAAAACAAAAACAAATAAACACGCATCCGTGATCTTTCTTCTGGCAAAAAATGGAAAATTCCACATTTTTGTAGATAGGAGCTTGAAACCTCTACAGTAGGGTTTTCTGATACGCTGAATATGATGGTGTGATTTTCATTAAGGTTCTATAACTTTTAGGGGGTTTTCCCTCTTTTTTCGAAAATCAGCCAAATTTTCTCAGGCGCGTAACTTTTGATGGGTAAAATTAAACTTGATGAAACTTATATTTTTGAAATCAAAATTAAAATCTGATTCTTTTGATGTATCTATTGGTATTAAAAATCCGTTTTTTAGAGTTTCGGTTACCATTGAGCCGGGTCGCTCCTTACTTACAGTTCGTTACAACGAATTGTTTGACTCTTCTGTGGGTAATAAACTATGCATAAACCCCTATGATTAGCACTCATCTTTCGAAACGGTCCATTATGACAATAAAAATCCATCAAGTCTGGGAGATTTTCATCATGACGTCTAAAGCAAAAAATTGAAATTAATTTTGTGCTTTACATAATAAAAGTTCTAAAAAGGGATATTTTACGAAACAGAAAAAAATAATTATCCTATTGACATATTAATAAACTAATTGATGTAACAAAATAGAATAATTGGCCTATCTAAAAAGATATTTTTCTAGGGAAGTCCAATAATTCACAATTTCAAATGCATAATCTTGAACAATACTAACAATTACAATATTAATCTAATTACATGAATCAATATCAATATAAGTAATTAATCAATATATCAATGTAATCAATATTTGCAAATTACAATATTCCAGTCAAAGCTTAGATTTTTAGCTATTCAATATACATCCCTTTTCAACTCATATTTGGTAGCAAGATGTTATGGTTATATTCTTTAATTATTTTGCTCATTCAATAACTGTTTTTACATAAGTTGCTGCCAATTAGAAATAGGAAAAATTTCTTACACTTTCTATACAGTTTGTACACTTGCTAGAGCTCCATGCTGATATATTTTTTGCTCATTTTCTGATGACTTTTCACATAAGTTCCTGGCTTGCAAAATTGGCATCAGCCAAGTGTTAAAACTACAAAACTGCATATGTCGATCTTTTTGATTATTAAATAAAAAAAACAAGTTTTTTAAACTGAAAGTAAGGAGCGACATTAAAACTTAAAACGAACAGAAATTATTCCGTATATGAAAGGGGCTGTCCCCTCCTCAACGCCTCGCTCTTTACGCTAAAGTTTGACTCTGTCTCACAACTTTATTTTTTAAAACAATAAAAAACTTTAGCGTAAAGAGCGAGGCGTTGAGG
>JAQQPU010011429.1:0-10704 GCA_029168905.1 Artemia sp. Kazakhstan ARC1039 | reverse complement strand
TCACTGCTTTATAGAAATTAAAACCCGTTTTTCTTGTTTAATTTTTTGTAAATGGAAAAGCAGTGTGGTCTAAGAAATTATTTTTGGCTTTTGAGAAGGAAATTTGACTGAAACACGGCTTAAATCATATCATTTCGCTAATGGTTTCTTAAACTCTTAATCTTGCTTAGGGAGTTGCGAGCTGCAAAACAGGAGAATTTTAATTTTATTTTTTGTTTTTCTTGGCCTTGAAGCATTAAAAATGGCGTTCAAATTTATAAATACTGCAAAAATTGAAATTTTTACCACCTCTGACTTTGCTTAGGGTAGTAATGGGCTGCTAATTAATGGATTGTGTTTTATTCTGATGACGTTTTAGGTTTGTTTGGGCTTGAATTTCTACGAAACGCCTATTCTATTCAAAAAAAACTTGCAGAAACTAAAATTAGGTCTTCCTCCCCTTTCCAAAGAAAAATGAGCACTTACACATGGGTGATTTTGAGCACTTTTAGTTGTGTTCCAAAAGAGCAGAATTTTTTTTCCTGAACATTTTGATGGCAAAATTTTTTCTGCGGCTCAAATCCAGATTTACGCCTTTTTTGTATCTTTACTTTTCAATATTCATCTAGCATTTGAACGAGCAAGACGTATTGTAAGCGCGCTATAGCTGTTTATTATATCCGGAGAGGATGAAGAAAATTTGCATTATTGTCCGGTGCTGAATTTTGTTCAGCAAAACGTTCAGAAAGAAATTGATGATGAGATGATTAAGAAGTTTGGTGCAGAGTTTTTTGACGTTGATGATATCGTGAAGGCGAAGAAATAGCTTGGGTCCAAGCTGTATCCAGAAGCCTTACTTCAGAAGCGAACTGGATCGAAAGCGTCACTGAGCCATCTAGGTGATATTCTGAACTTTATTAAGAATGGCAATACAGATGATTTAGACATCCCAGTATTTGTTGTTCTAAGCTCCAATGAAGTGCCATCGATACCAGCCACAGCTTATTCTGCTCATTTTTCGAGAGTGAATGAGCTGTATGTCCAGTTAAAGAAAATTTCCAACCAGTAAGGGGCATATTCCAACCATTTCCTGTCAATACCACAGTCTGGAGCCAGTCCCTCAAAACCAGCCGATAGCCAATCTACTACTTTTGTCTCTAAATTGTCACCGTATATTAGTGATCCGACAAGCCGTAAGGACTTTATCGACCAACTAAGTGGTCATGATTCGATTGCTAGTGTTCGGCCGTTGAGAGATAAACTTTTTGTGAATATTGAGAAATCTGTAGCCTCTGATTTCTGTGAGTCTGTGAAGTCTGTTGTTTTGGGTGCTGGCACGAAGATTTTGCAGAAGCGGTACCTCGGAATACTAAAAAGAATCCCGCTGTCATTTAGTGCTAGTTAATTCAAAATGCACCCTGGAGTCGAGGACGCAAGTCGAATTGGGTCGTCCCAAACTATCAAGCTAGTCTTTTCAGACTCGTTTGGTAAAAGTGATGCGATAAAAAATGGTGTGAAAATCGGATACGAGATTTTCAGCGTTTATGACTTTATAAGTGTACCGCGTTGTTGCTTTAAGTGCAGGTCTCCTGATCACGTTCTAAACAAATACAATAGTCAAGGGGAAAAATGTGCGCTCTGTGCTGGCAATCACTCTTCTTCGAAAGATGCGCCCTGTACTAACATCCCTTATTGTGCGATTTTTGGCGGGTCACACACTTCGAATAGTCTATTGTGTCCAATGCTCAAGTCTCGTATTGCGGCCAGTGTGAAAAAATGATGTTGCAAAAGTTCTCGGTTATTTCGTACAATATGAACGGAACGCGTAGGAAAGAGCACATCATTGACAAACTTTCGTGCAAATACGATATCGTCTGTCTTCAAGGGCATCTTTTATCATCAGCTAATACCAATCTGCTGAAACGGATTGGCAATCAAACTGCATTTGTGAATGCTGCACACTCTACGTTCGGTAGACCATCCGGAGGCCTCGCCTGTATTTTGAAACGTAGTTCTTTTTCATCCGCGACGTCAGTGCTGTTCCACAGTGAAGAAAACATCTTGGCCGTGCGATTTGCCGATCTTGTATTTATTCATGTATTTATATTATTTATTTTCCTTGTGATCGTAAACCTATTCAGTCACTGAATAAGTTTTCCAAGGGTAGTGTTTTGTAAAAAAGTGCCAGATTCTGCATCATCTTTTGGTTACCAATTTGTTGTCACTGGCGATTTTAATGCTGATTTTTTGAAATCAAACCTCCGATCGGATATGGTTTTCCAGTCTTTTTCCGAGTTTAAGCGACTGGATAAGAATCGTTCATTTTCATATATCCATCATTCTGGCAGCCATACTAATATAGATCACGTTCTTTGTCCTCCAAATTTATCGGTTTCGATTGATTCTGTTCACGAAACAGAAAGTGATATAGACCACCTACTAATTTCCATTTCTTTTGATATCTCTCTGTCACCAGATTAATTAAAAAAACTTTTCCACAAAATAGGTTTTTCAAAGAAAAGTAAAGAACTCCATTAAAAAAAAAATTAGTAAAAATAAAATCAAATAATTTACCAAGCATGAAACTACCACAAATCAGCATCGACAAATAAATGAAACCCAAAACGAACAGAAATTACAATAATTAACCAAGTCAAACTCAAAACGAGAAAAAGTTAACATAAGTTGGGTGCAATACCCCTATGCCTTCCCAAGGCCAGAACAAAATTTGCACTTTACTGACAAAATTTAAATGTTTTTACTTTTAAAACTTTAATAAATCAAATAATATTAACATTTTGATTACTAAATATCAGTATATGTATATTAAACTGACAATGCAGATTCATTTGTATTTTTTCAGTAAAGTGCAACTTTTGTTCTGGCCTTGGGAAGGCATAGGGCTTTTGCACCGAATTTATGTTAATTTTTGCTCGTTTTGAGTTTGGCTTAATTAATTATTGTAATTTCTGTTCGTTTTGGGTCGCATTTATTTTTCGATGCTGATTTATGGTAGTTTCACGCTTGGTAGATTATTTGATTTTATTTTTGCTTATTTTTTGTTTAATGGAGTTCTTTACTTTTCTTTGAAAAACTTATTTTGTGGAAAATTTTTTTAATTAATTTCTGTTCGTTTTATATTGACATAGTTTTTTCAGGGAAAAAGAAAATAATACTTTAAGTCTTTTCTTTTTTTAAGACTTTATAGTTTGGCCTGCTATTTATATGCTGGAGAACAGCAATTATTAATAACATACACCCTTTTAAAAATCTGGACACAAATAGTAGTGATTAATTTAGTTTCATATCTCCTCTAGTTGACGTGAAATGGAAAACTTGATACCATTCGCAAAAAATCTGTTTACTTTCTTTGATTTCTTGGATACAGTTACACTATTTTGATTTGGTTAAATTTTAAGAGCAGAAATGGGAGGGTTGGCGTGGGAGGGTGGGAGTGGAAGGGGGATTAGTTGCCCTCAAATCACTTTCGACTATTAAAAAGGGCATTGGCCCTTTCTATTTTCAGTCGAATGAGCCCTTCGATACGAAGTGCCCTGGTCTAAACAACAACAGCAACAAAAAATAATACATTATACCCACTTCGATCTTTACTATAAAAATGTCAAAACCTTCCAATAACTTTCGACTTTTAAAAAGGGCACTAAGCCTTTCGATTTCCAATCGAATAAGCCCTTTTGGAAACGACAACGCTTTCTATAAACACCTTATATGCCCCCAGGGCACAAATTACAACCCTTACCCTAAAGTCTGTTAGGGTGGTTGTCATCCTCTAAGACCGAATTTCCAGAACTTTCAACTACGTTAAACAATATGTCTCATGGCTATCTCAAAATTTTGATTGGATGTGTTTGGGGAAATGGTGGGCGTGAGAGGGGCAGTTGTCCCTCTACAATCACTTTCAACTATTAAAAATGGCCCTCGCCCTTTCAATTTCCATTCAAAAGAGCCCTTTTGAAGTTTCTACGACAAAACTTTAAATAAAAGTCTTATATGCCCCCAGGGCATAACTTACAACCCTTGCCCTGAGTGATGGGGGGTGGGGTGTCATTCTCAAAGACCTAATTTCAAAAACTTTCTACTACATTTAACAAAATGGCTATCTGAAAATTTTGATTGGATGTGTTTGGAAGAATGGTGGGCGTGATAAGGGAGTTAGTTACCCTCCAATCACTTTCGACTATTACAAAGAGCAATAGCCCTCTCAATTTCGAAATGAATGAGCCCCTTTTGAAGTTTTACGAAAACTCTATTTACAAAAACCATATATGCCCCCAGGGCAGAACTTACAACCTTTGCCCTTGGGGCTCTGGGGGGTTTATCATCCTTAAATACATAATTTCCGGTACTTTCAACTACGTTGAACTAAATGATTATCTCTAAACTTTGATTGAATGTTTTTGGGGAAATGGTGGGCGGAAAAGGGGGGTTAATTAATCTCCAATCACTTTTGACTATTAAAAAGGGCAATTTCAATTTCCAATCAAGTGAGCCCTTTTTGAAATTTCTATAACATCTTTCTATTTAAACGTTTTATGCCCCCAGGGCATAACTTACAACCCTTGCACTGAGGGTTCTGAAAGAACCCTCAGTGCTATCATCCTAAAAGACCTAGTTTCAAGAACTTTCAACTACGTTGAACAAAATCATCCTAAAAGACCTAATTTCAAGAACTTTCAACTACGTTGAACAAAATGAATATCTCAAAATTTTGATTAGATGTGTTTGGGAAAATCTTGGGCGTGAGAGGGGCGTAAGTCGCTCTCCGATAACTTTCAACTATTAAAACGATAACAACGATAACATCATCATCATCATCATGATGATGATGATGATGAAAAAAAGCACTAGCCCTTTCAATTTCCAACTGAATGAGCCCTTTTGAGGTTTTACGCTTTAAATAAAACCCTTATCTGCCCCCAGGGCATAACTGAAAACCCTTGCCCTGAAGGATGTGGGGGGGGGGGTTCATCCTGAAAGACCTAATTTCCAAAACTTTCAACTACGTTGAATAAAATGGCTATCTAAAATATTGATTGGATGTGCTTGGAGGAAAGATGGGCGTGAGAGGGGGGTTAGTTGCCTTCAAATAACTTTCGACTATTAAAAACGGCACTGACCCTTTGAATTTCCAATTGAATGAGCCCTTTTTCAAGTTTCTACGACAAAGATTTCGATAGAAAACTTTTATGCCCCCAGGGCATAACTTATAACTCTTGCCTTGAAGACTGTGGGGGGAGTGTCCTGCTCAAAGGTATAATTTCCTGAACTTTGAACTGCGTGGAACAAAATGGCTATTTCAAAATCTTTATTGGATGTGTTAGGGGAAATGGTGGACGTGGAAGGGGTGTTAGTTGCTCTCCAGTCACTTTCGACTTTAAAAAGGGCACTAGCCGTTTCAATTTCCAATCGAATGAGCCCTTTTTGAAGTTTCTACAAGAACGCGTCATATAAAAACTTCTTCGATACGAAGTGCCCTGCTCTAAAGGAAAAAATTAATAAATAATACCTTGGGCTAACATCGTTCTTATATGTCCCCAGGGCATAACTTAAAACCCTTGCCCTGAGGGTTGTGGGGGAGTGTCCTCCTCTTTACTTAGTCCCTGTTTCTTGTCTCGTTCCCGTTCCTGTTCTTTAATTATACAACGACGTTCTATATAAACCTTATATGCACCCAGGGCATAACTTACAGCCCTTGCACTGAGGGCTCTGAGGGGGTTATCATCCTAAAAGACGAAATTTCCAGAACGTTCAACTGCGTTGAACAAAATGGATATCTAAAAATTTTGATTTGATGTGTTTTGGAAAATGGTGGGCGTGAGAGGGGCGTTAGTCGCTATCCAATCACTTCAACTATAAAAAATGCACTAGCCCTTTCAATTTCCAATTGAATGAGCCCTTTTGAAGTTTCTACGACAATATTTTCAATAAAAACTTTATATTCCCCCAGGGCATAACTTACAAGCCTTGCCCTGGGCTGTGGGGGGAGGGGTTGTCATCCTTAAAGACCTATTTTCCAAAACTTTCAACTACGTTGAATAAAATCGTTATCTAAAATCTTGATTGAATGTGTTTGGGGAAAAGGTGGGAGTGAGAGGGGGGTTAGTTGCCCTCAAATCACTTTCAACTATTAAATAGGGTACTAGCCTTTTGAATTTAAAATCGAATGAGCCATTTTTCAAGTTTCTACGACAAAGGTTTCAATAAAACCTTATATGCGCCCAGGGCATAACTTATAATCCTTGCCCTGAGGGTTGTGGGGGAAGGTCCTCCTCAAAAATATATGTTCTATCTGGAAATCAACTACGCTGAACAAAATGGCTATCTCAAAACTTTTATTGGATGTGTTGGGGGGAATTATGGGCGTGGGGGGGGCAAGTTGCCCTCCAATCACTTTCGACTATTAAAAAGGGCACTAGCCCTTTGAATTTCCAATCGAATGAGCTTTTTTTGAAGTTTCTACGACAACGCCTTCTTTAAAAACCTTATATGCCCCCAGGGTGTAACTTAAAACCCCTGCCCTGAGGGCTGTTGGGAAGTTTCCTCCTCAAAAATATATTTTCTATCTGGAAATCAGCTACGCTGAACAAAATGGTTATTCCAAAATTTTGATTGGATGTGTTTGGGGAAATGATGGGCTTGGGGGGGCTAGTTGCCCTCCAGTCACTTTCGACTATTAAAAAGGGATCTAGCCACTCCAATTTCCAATCGAATGATCCCTTTTCGAAGTTTCTACGACAACTGCTTCGATACGAAGTGCCCGAGTATGGAGAAAAAAACACACATTTCGTTTGAATTTCCACTTCAAACAGATTGGAGGCTAGTTTCCCTCTAATCCCTTTTGACTATTAAAAAGGGCACTAGCCCTTTGAATTTCCAATCGAATGAGCCTGCTTTGAAGTTTATATGACAACGCCTTCAATAAAAACCTTACATGCCCCAAGGGCATAACTTAAAACCCTTGCCTTGAGGGTTGTGACGGAGTGTCCTCCTCAACAACATATTTTCTATGTGGGAATCAGCTACGCTGAACAAAATGGCTATCTCACAATTTTGATTGGATGTGTTTGGGGGAATGATGGGCGTGGAGGGAGGCTAGTTGCCTGCCAATCACTTTCGACTATTAAAAAGGGCACTAGCCCTTTGAATTTCCAATCGAATGAGCCTGTTTGAAAGTTTTTACGACAACGCCTTCTATAAAAACCTTATATGCCCCCAGGGCATAACTTAAAACCCTTGCCCTGAGGGTTGTGGGGGAGTGTACTCCTCAAAAACCCATTTTCTATATAGAAATCAACTACGCTGAACAAAATGGCTATCTCAAAGTTTCAATTGGATGTGTTTGGGGGAATGATTGGCGTGAGGAGGGGGGGCTAGTTGCCCTCCAATCACTTCCGACTATTAAAAAGGGCACTAGAACTCTCAATTTTTAATCGAATGAGCCCCTTTTGAAGTCTTTACGACGACCCTTTCTATATGAAGTGCCCTGCTTTAAAGAAAAAAAATAATAAACTGTACATTGTGTCAACATTGATCTTATATGCCCTCAGGGCATAACTTAAAACCCTTGCCCCCAAGGTTGTGGGGGAGTGTTCTCCTCAAAAAGATATTTTATATCTGGAAATCAACTACGCTGAACAAAATGGATATCTCAAAATTTTGATTGGATGTGTTTGGGAGAATGATGGGCGTGGGGAGGGCTAGTTGCCCCCAATCACTTTCGACTATTAAAAAGGGCACTTGCCACTCCAATTTCCAATCGAATGAGCCCTTTTCGTAGTTTCTACGACAACTCCTTCGATACGAAGTACCCGGGTATGGAGAAAAAGCCAAAAACACTTTGTACTCACATCGTTCTTTACTTAGGCAGCGCCAGCGCGCTGCCTATGATATTTCACGAGTGAAACATAGATGGTTTACCAGGCGAAATTGAAATAAGGCTAATTGGGCACTCTACATTTCTATTCTTACAGATCTTTTGTCTACTAAAAAAGTTCCATTTCAGCTACTTCAGGTTGGATCTAAATTCGTAAATGATAAGAATTTTTTGAACAAATGTTATTTTGATATTATATCATTTATAAAGGAAGCCGAAAGAGTGGCCGTTCCGAAGGAACGTGTAAAAATTTAATACGCGGAAGCCTGAATGGTCGTCGGACCTAGGTCTATAAAAAGTAAAAATAAAGCCAAATTTTGGATGTGTATATGGGTTTCTTGCGGACGGCCACTTAACGGCGTAGTATTTGAGCTTAAACAGAAAACTAAACTAGAGCATAAGAAGTATTTACGGTCTGCAAAATCCAAAATTTGTAAGTTCCCGACAAGTAATTTAGATTGGAAAAAGGTAGTAAATTCAGATAAAATTGATGATACTCTTTCAACGAGTACCCCAATTAGCCCTGCTGCTTGGTGCAAATATTATGATTAGATTTTTAACACCGTAAACCGTCTCGCTGGTGCTACATTTATGAAGCTTCTTAATTCTGCGGTTCCTACATCACTCCGCCAGAACCAGATCCTCCCAGTTCATTTATCTTCAGTGGTACTAGTTATAAAGAAGCTCAAGTCAAGTTCTACTGATGGTGATGGCATGAGTGCCAAATAACTAAAGGTTGATTGTTCAGCTCTTGCCCAACGTCTACAACTTCTTTTCCAAACGTGCTTATGTACCATTTGTGCCTGAAAGTTTTTTTGTGTGGAAGAGTTAACTCAATTTTGAAAAAAAGGAAAAATTCCGATTGAGTGTACATATTACTGAAAATTTTCGAGTATATTCTCCTCCATTCAGTTAACTCTTCCGCATATTTCGATGAAAACCAGATCAGGTTTGCCAGCAAGCACATCGAGTTTTGGCGAAAGTTCTTACTTAGGTGACTAAAAATGTATCCGAGTTACATTTATGCACCTTGGATCGCTCCAAGGCCTTTGACACAGTTACCAATTCCCGAGCTATTTTTACCGTTTTAGTCACGGTATTAACATTTCGGTGATTTTTCTTCTTAGATATTGGTATTCCAATTCTTTTTTTTAGATTAAAACGGAAATGAGTGTTTCCGAAAGCAAAATTCCATTGCGGCGTGGGGTCCGGCAGGGTGCCGTCCTTTCTCCTTTTATTTAAATTTTATCAAATTTTGTATGTTATCTGTTCTTTTTCTATCCCATCCACTTGCATTCTTAATTCCATTAACGTCTCTTATCTTGCTTATGCAGATGATATCCTTTTGATCAGTAGGACTAAAAAGGGGCTTTCCCTGTCTGTCTCAGCAATAGCATCTAAACTTCATACCATTGGACTTTCTCTTAATCTTTCAAAGTGTGAATATCTCTCATCTAATAGTAATAATATGACCTCTCTAGTTTGCGGATCTTTTTCTCTCCCGTCGGTTCCTTCTTTCCGGTGGCTGGGTATTAATATTAGTGAAACACTAAAATCTTTCGGAAAGCTCGTCGTCGCTGATTGCAAGAAGAAAATACAGTTAAGTTATTCTTAAAATGTTGAATAGAAACTCCCTTGCTAAATTACATTTGGTTTTTACAGATCACTCGGTTTTGTTTCTGTCTGGAATTTACCCTATTTTTCACCAAAAAGACATCAGCTCAGTTCATTCCTATTATTTCCGGTTTTCCCGCTTTCTATTGTTTCTACTTCCATGGTATAGAAATCAGAATCTCACGTCTGTTTACGGTCTTCCAGATATTGGGTCAAGGCTTACGGGACTTGCCAGCAAACTACCCCAGTCTGCATATAAGTATCTGCCAGCCCACAGTGGCCTTACTCGTTTGCTGTGCTTTTGTTCTTTTTTGTTGTTTGAAGTGTTGTTGAAGTTGTTTGGTTTGGTTTTGTTTTTTCATAATTTTTTTTTTTACATAATTTATTCAAGGATTATTGACCCACAAGAGGGGAACTAAATTTCTGAGAACTTGATTTGCATAATCGAGGGGAATTATTGATTTACGAAAGGGGAATTTAGAAACAAATATGGCTTCTTTGATCTTAGGTCTGAGGGATAAGCGATCTTTAGGTCAGAGAGAAAAATTAATATTCTATTTTTAAATATGGCTTCATTGATCTTTAGTGTCAGAAATTAGAAATGACATCACTTGTTATCTTGGAATTATTCGAGAGTCTAAAGAGATAGAAAATCCTTTTTTAAATACGGCTTCTTTGATCTTTACTTGTCACAGTTACATTTTCTTGATTTTTCAAAGTTCATTTTGAATTTCTTTCGTTGAAATGTAAGAGTTGGAATATTTCAGTAGTGTTTTGTTGTGGTTTACCTTGTCACAGTTACATTCTCTTGATTTTTCAAAGTTCATTTTGAATTTCTTTCGTTGAAATGCAAGAGTCGGAATATTTCAGTAGTGTTTTGTCGTGGTTTACCTTGTCACAGCTACATTCTCTTGATTTTTCAAAGTTCATTTTGAATTTCTTTCATTGAAATGCAAGAGTTGGATTATTTCAGTAGTGTTTTGTCGTGGTTTACCATGTCACAGTTACATTCTCTTGATTTTTGAAAATTCATTTTGGATTTCTTTCGTTGAAATGCAAGAGTTGGAATATTTCAGTAGTGTTTTGTCTTGGTTTACCTTGTCACAGTTACATTCTCTTAATTTTTCAAAGTTCATTTTGAATTTCTATCGTTGAAATGCAAGAGTTGGAATATTTCAGTAGTGTTTTGTTGTGGTTTACCTTGTCACAGTTACATT
>JAQQPU010011428.1:14438-25493 GCA_029168905.1 Artemia sp. Kazakhstan ARC1039 | reverse complement strand
CCAAAATGACTCAAACATCCCAAGAGACACATACAGCTCAAAGAGATGCACGCAGCCCAAAGAGATGCACACATCCAACAGAGACATACAAAGCCCAAAACGACACAAAAAGCCAAAAGAGACACACACAGACCAAAAAGATTCAAACTGCCCAAAGAGACACACAGCCTAAAGAGACACACACAGCCCAAAGAGACACACACACACAGGCTAAAGAGACACACACAGCCCGAAGAGACACACAAAGCCCAAAGAGTCACACACACAGCCCAAAGAGACAAAAAACGTTCATACAGACACATACAGACCAAAAGATTCAAACGCCCCAAAGAGACACACATAGCCCAAAGTGACACACACGACACCTAAGAGACACAAACATCCAAAAGAAAGACACACAGACCAAAATGACTCAAACAGCCCAAAGAGACACACATAACCCAAAGAAACACAAACAGCCCAATGAGACACAAGCCCAAAGAGACAAACACAGCCCAAAAAAGACTCAAACAGCCCAAAGAGACACAAACAGATCAAAAAGACTCAAACAGTCCAACGAAACACACAGCCCAAAGAGACGCACAAAGCCCAAAGAAACACACACAGCTCAAAGAGACACAAACAACCCAAAGAGACAAACACAGACCAAAAAGACTAAAACAGCCCAAAGAGACACACAAATCGACCAAAAAGACTCAAACAGCTCAAAGAGACACACAGCCCAAAAAGAAAACCCCGTAAAGCTATTTTAAAAGGTATAACAATTATTTATTTAACAGAAATCCTCGCTTTCAATTGAACGGAAAAAATATAAGAATTGTTTATTTAACAGAAATCCTCGCTTTCAATTGAACGAACACCATGTAAAGAAAAATGCATTTCCTATTCGTCGTTAGGTATTTTTCAAATTTATAACAAATTACCCGAGTTAACAACTCCTTCGGACCTCCAAAATTGACTCCTCCCCTCCCTGCCCTCAGAAATGGGGGGGGACGAAGGGGGAACGTTAGATCCTATTTTAAATTGAAAATACTTATCAAACATCACTTGTGTATTATACAGATCATATATCTCATTACCCCTTTTTAAATGTTAATCAAATAATTCTGATTATAATGTCCGATTTTTTGTCTGCTTTTCAAAATGTTCGTATTTGGACCTCTATCAGTTAACACTAAGCTGTAAATTGGGTAACTCTCTCGCAATAACAATAGCCTTAGCAGTGATTAAATCTCATTGTCGGCGACAATTCAATCAAATCAGAGTAGTGCAAATGGAGTACCTTTTCGGAAATTGAGTTAGCTTCTATTTCATAGACAAAATATTTGGATTCCTTTTATTCAAATCACCTATCAAGTTATCAAAAAATATATGAACTAGAAATCTGGTCTGTAAATTGTGTCAGAAAAACTTGTCCTTCATAACACGTTATGCAAGGTCCAGAATAAAACAGAAAGGATACTGTATGTGGAGTAACCACATGCAAATACAGGTTTAGAAAAAACTGGAATAGTGACAACAAAAAAATAATTGATATATATTAACAGCTAAACAAGACACGCTGGTTTTATAACATGGGCTTACCCTAAAAAGAGATATATACCATGAACTAGAAATCTGGTCTGTAAATTGTGTCAGAAAAACTTGTTTAAATTGACAAAAGTATAAGACCATGTCTGGTTGGCCTTGAAACATATCTGGTTGGCCCGGAATGTGAGGAAGCCCTGAATCTCTTCGAAAAGGTGTATACAAGGTCCAGAATTCCATAGATGGTTACTACTACCGTGAGAAACCATACTCGATTTTGTAATTTTGAAGGAGTTATTAACAGGTTCATATCAGATTTGGACATGGTATACTGATAATGAGGTTGATAAAGGCAATTGAAATGATTTATTGCCAATGGTTATGTCAATTGTGTATCATTTGAAGGGCATCATAGCTGTATTGCCGGAGTAATAGATTTCCAGTGAAACTTAACAGGTTTTTCTGATAGTCACAGGTTCAGAGGTATTTGCCACTGAATGGTAGAAAGTCACCGGTTTTTGTACTAAAGATTCCTGATATGACCTACTTTTCTGCTAAAAGTTGAATTTTGTAAAGCTCACATTTACGGATTATTTTTAGTGATTTTGAGACGACATCTATTGATCAATAAATCTAAAGCTTCATTACATTAATCATAAATGACAGCCATTTGAAGCTACCTGAAATAGGAGCTGCTACCGATATTACCGATATAATCCGAGACTTAAATCAAGGATTTTTCATTCAAATTGCCTTTTTTAAGGAAATGCTTAATGCTACATGTTAGAAAGAAGCATGAATCAAGGAATCTGCACTGAGTAACCTGTCTTGATTTTGAAATTTTAAGGGATTATTAACAGGTTCATAATAGGTTTGGACATGGTATGCTACAATGAGTTCGACATAGGCAATTTAAATGATTCATTAGAAAATTATTTTTTTCACTTGTATAACATTTGAAAGGGAATATAGGAAAGTGTAATGTTAAATTGAAAAAAATTGCAGACTTAAATGAAGGATTTGATTATTTTAAATAGGCCTCAGGCTTATTTTAAGGAATGTTTAATGTTAAAGAAGCTAGAATCAAGGAAAGTACCCTGAGAAACCTTCCTTGATCTTGAAACTTAAGGGTATTATTAACAAATTCATACTAGAATTGGACATGGTAGAACGATAAAGAGGTTAACAAAGACAACTTGAAATGATTCGTATCTACATTTGAGAGGTTATTAGCAAATGATTCTGTTCATTGAGTATTTTTTTAGGGGGAATCATAGGGCAATAGATTTTTAAATTGGCAAAAATTTCAGACTGAAATCAAGGATTTGTCTTACAACTACCTTCCTAAAAGGGAAGGTTTGATTTTGCATGCCAGAAAGAAACTTAAATCAAGGAATGTACCGTGAGAAACCATACTCGATTTTGTAATTTTGAAGGAGTTATTAACAGGTTCATATTAGATTTGGACATGGTATACTGATAATGAGGTTTACATAGGCAATCGAAATGATTTATTACCAATGGTTATGTCAATTGTGTATCATTTGAAGGGCATCATAGCTGTGTTGCGACAGTAATTCATTTTCTGTGAAACTTAACAGGTTTTTTTGACGGTCACAGGTTCAGAGGTTTTTGCCACAGAATGGTAGAAAGTCACCGGTTTTTATGCTAAAGGCTCCTAATATGACCTAATTTTCTGATAAAAGTTGAATTTTGCAGAGCTCACATTTACGGATTATTTTTAGTGGTTTTGACATGACATCTATTGATCAATAAATCTAAAGCTTCATTGCATTAATCATAAATTAGAGCCATTTGAAACTACCATTTTGAATTGAATTGAAACATGCTGATTAGTCACCAAAAGTGATGTCAACTCAACATTGTGAATTGAATTGAAAGCTGAAACATGCTGTATAGGTATATATTTCTATTTTGTGTTTATATTCCAGCTTAGTGGCAAGGTAAGAAACAATGAGAAATGGCTAAGTTTACAAAGCAAGAAACAGTGAGAAGTGAAAAAATCTGTTGCTTATAGGACGCTGGGACTGGGACTTATTCGAGGTGGTCCCCTCTGATAGTCTGAAAAATATTTTGTCTTTATGTGACAGTGGAAATCTGCAAGCAGATAAGACAAACAATAAGCTGGCAAGACCCAATTTTGTCTGATCTCAAGATTTTCGACCTCTGTGTTGCACTCAGATCTGAAGAGTTGGGCATTATTCGTAATCTGGTGCCCTTTTCTACGCTTCGGGAAAGTGACGCAACGATTTTAGAACGCAAGAAAGAAAGTATTGACCGTCAGCTGCAAGAGCTCAGGTTGAACCGAGTTGATTTGGACAAGATCTGCTTTCTGGAAGAGTATTTTTTATCTAAAGAATGGTATTGGTGAAAAAAAGTTTGCTGATCTGGCGATCTTTATGTTGCACCTCAGTTGTCTTCCCCATTCAAGCACTGTTGCAGAGCAACAGTTCTCTGTCCTGTCACATACGAAATCGAGACTGCATAACAAGCTTAAAATCGGGAGAGTTAGTACATTGATGATGACCAAACAGTTAGTTGGGAAAGCCGCTTCCTGGACTGTTCCAAGTGATCTAATAGATAAGGCTATCGAATGGAGAGAGGTACTTTGTAATAAAGAAGATCCTCGTCGTGCAGATCCTGACACCTCAGACTCAGATTCTGACACTGAGTAGAGTACTGACTTTGATGAAGTGAGTATTTTTTTGCTTCTGTGCTTTCCAGCTCCAGTGCAAAGGGTCAGCTCGTAATTTTTCCTCGTACCAACTATAATCCCTCCTTTTTTTCTTTCAAAGTGGACAACTTTTTTTTGTTATTAATTCGTAAGAATATGAGAGGGAATTGTTACTGATTCATAAAAACAAACCAATGACTTATCTTGTAGAAGATACTAGGCCAAAACATTGGAATGAGCTTCAAGAACAGTTTAAATAAAGATAATTTTGATTAGAAGTGGGGTTTGCAGAAGTACTTTAAGGGGTGGCAGGATTCCTATAAGCTTTTCCTTAAACCACGAGAGGATTTTTGAGATGAGTTTTTTTTTTCCATTCGATCTTATAAGGTTGATAGAATTTTCAACATTGCGAAAAGATAAACTTAGTGTTTTTTCAAGAAGAATCAGATTGTAAAGATATTATTAAAAAACAATTAATTATTAAGATTTTAAAAAAACTTCCTGTTTGTTTTCTAAATTTGGTCTTTCTCTTAATTTTGAGAAGTGTGGTTTTCTACTCTTCCATGGTCCAACTTCCTCTAATGTTCCTTTGGTTCGTCGGGGTTTTCTATACCCTCTGATCCTGTTTTTGATGGTTGGCTATCATTGTTACTAAATGAATTTCTAGCCTACGCCAGCACACTATTCGTAATGTTAAAAAAGAAAATTCAATTGGATTATTTTAAGATTGCTGCAAATCGAGGGAAGTATAACAGACGTGCCCTCGGTAGGCTATACTCTACTTTTTGTGGTCATTCTTTCCTTTACATTTATGGTCTTTATTCCTTTTAAAGAAGCAAGATGTTAAACATATCCGTTCTTTTTATTTCAGATATGGTAAATTTTTACCTTATTTCCCCCCCCCCCCTTGGCATAGTAATGGCAAAATAATTCGTAAGTTTGAAGTCCTCGATGTAAAATAAAAGTTGATCGTGCTGAATGGAAGGCTCTTCGGACCAGCTTTTTGTAGTTTTTCACCTCATCATCCTTTGGTCTCTATGTTCGGTTAATTTCATTGTAGTGTGTTTTACTTCATTTTTTTTCTTAAGTTATAATACCATGACTCGGATCAGTTGTGAAATATCAACCAATATCATTATATCAACCAATCAAATCAACCAATTGTGCCTTGGATCAGTTGTGACTTGTCAATCAATATCATTATATCAACCGATAAACTTTTGGTGTTTTTATGCCAATCACGTTTGCCAAGATTTGAAGAACCGTAGTAGTGGTAATAGTTTTTTTATTCATTCGGAAACGTCACAGCATTTACTTGAGGATCATATGCAAGAGGTTAAACCTTATGTGCAAAAAAAACGTGGCTGGCTACGTTTCAGTACCCATTGCTTCAAATTAGAAGATGTCAGAAATTGTACTTGTATCATCAAAATTTAGCGTGGTTTCTAAGAAAACATGTGGAATGTTTTGAAAATGTGATTTGTGAGAACGTGAAATTTATTCCCCTGTCACCCTTTTGAAATCTTTGATATCGTCACCTAAGTTATATAGAGCTGTACGTGGGTGACCAAGTTTGATGTCTAGCGATGGCTTAAGACCTCGGCAAAATTAACTCGTTGATGTGGTTGTCCCCTTTCTTTTTTTACGATCTACCAACTAATTTTACTTCTCCAAGAAGTTTTGCTTTGTGTTTGTTAAGAACAATTCCTTAAACTCAGATTTCTTGTCTGTCAGGTTTGGAAATGTTCAGAATTTAGGAACACTGCATGATTTTAAATTAAAATTTAAAAAAAATGCAGTAAAGATAATGTAGCTAGATAATTCATCTCTACAGTTGCCTTAAATAGCTCAGGGCTACTTTTAAATATTAAGAAAACGGCAAGATAGAGGAGTTGTTAAATAATTTTAACCACTTAAAAAAGTTGCTTTGCAACAAACTACATCTTTTATTTTGCTTTCCATTATCTTGCGAACTCCTATCAAAGCAACTTAATTTGCCAGTCTATCCCTTTTTATCATAAGCTGCGCTATGGGGTGAAACTTACAGAATTCGAAAGAAAATGTGCGAACCAAAAAAATCGATAGTTCCTGCTTGGAATTGCGAAAATATTTCCAGTCTGGGAAATGGAATTTCTGTCAGGTATGCAAATGATCTTTAAGGAAAATCCTATGTGTCTGAACTTAAAGTGCGATTACACGATGCATAAGACAATGCGGAGGTGATCACATGTTTTCCATGTGGATTGAACAATAATATATTCAAATTTAAAGCCATGTTGGTCATCATAGGTCAAAATAGACATTTCGTTACTACAGCCATTTGGACCTTGTCGCACCCCAAGATCCTTCATAGTTACCGAAGATCAACGACTCGCATCTTTTTTGATTAACTAATGCAATTATCGAAGTGGAAATGACTCTCAATGATTTGTTCTTTACTTTTCGACTAAGGTAGGTAGTGGTATCAATATAAAATTTCGCTCTATTGACATTCGAATGACGATATCTTTCCGTCATCTATTGAAATTGAACAAGAAGTACATTCAATTTATAGGTAGCGTTAATAGCAAAGCTGGAAATACTTGCATAACTCATGCAGGAAACAGACCGCTAAGTAGCAATCCTCTTGATTTTCCATTACGTGTTTTCAGGCCAGAGGCGGATGTTCCCAGGCATAAGATCAGTTTGATCAGTTTGCCCGCAGTAAATTGCGCAATAATGATAGTTCAGAGCGTATGCGAGGAGAAAGAAGTGGCGGACGGTTTGACGCACCTGGTGAAGTGATGGCTGATTAGTGATAACTATTGATTGTTATTGCTCTTAATTGAATTTATTTTCTCTTTTTTTTAGTCTATTTTCTTCTCATTTTATTTTTTCCGTATTTTTTTTCTTTATTTGCATTATTAATTATATTATTATTTATGATTTTTTTTTCCAGTTAAATATTATTTTCGTTATTTTCCTAATAACGAAAGTGAATTGCGCAGTAAATTGTGCAATAAAGATAGTCCAGAGCGTATGCGAGGAGAAAGAAGTGGCGGACGGTTTGACGCACCTGGTGAAGTGATGGCTGATTAGTGATAACTATTGATTGTTATTGCTCTTAATTGAATTTATTTTCTCTTTTTTTAGTCTATTTTATTTTCTTTTTATTTTATTTTTTCCGTATTTTTTTTTTCTTTATTTGCATTATTAATTTATATTATTATTTATGATTTTTTTTCAGTTAAATATTATTTTCGTTATTTTCCTATAAAGATTTTTTTTTTTCTTTTGTATTTTTGTTGGTTTTTTTTTTTTTTTTTTTTTTACATTTTACTTTTTTTTATTTTTTTTTCGTGTGTTATGAAATGTGTGTTAATAAATGTGATGATTTGAAATAGCTACGATACCCACTAGTATTAGGGAATGTAATGGGCGAAACTGCGAATGCAGAAACCCAATACGTGTTTTTGTTTTTGTTTCTTTGTTGTATGTGTTTTGGTGAAAATTACCAATGCCCGTTAACTGCGACCGGAATTTGGTTCGATAATATAGTTCTATTTTGGAAAAGAATATTGACATTATTTATGAATGACCAGATGGTTGGGAGTAAATTGGAATTTGTTTTTTTTTTATGTGTTGTTTTTTGTAACCGAATGCCGTGGACATTTTATATGCTTTATTGGTTCCCTCTTTCGCACGCAAGGTTTCTTGTAAGAATTGGTTAGAATGAATGAATCACCTCCAGGTACACCTGATTTTAAGGAGTTGGAAAGTAAAAAAGTAAGTTTTGAAAGATATAATGAAATTTTGAGTGAGAACGTTGATCCTGGTGGATGCTGTCGGCTGGCATGTGAGGATTCAAGGTATGTGTTTTTGAGTGATGTCCCTTCGGAGAGCCGGGGGGATGAGAAGCAGATCAGTATTTTCCATATAAATTGCCAAGGGTTGAATTCCAGCTTTGATTTTATTAATGATATATCTAGTCTCTCTGTATTTCAGGTAATAGGCCTTACGGAAACCTGGCTTAACAAGCATAATTCTGAATTGCTGCGGATTCCTGGATACTCTTTATTCACCAAAAATCGGGAGCTTCGTCAACATGGGGGATTGGCAGCGTATGTTCGCTCGGATATTAAGGTAACGGTAAAAAGTGATATGTCGGTTTATAAAGAAATGGTATTTGAGTCGTTTGTGTTACAGTTGAAGATTGATAAATTCCAATGTTTTGTTATTGTTGCATACCGCCCTCCTTCGAGTGCGTTTGATGAATTTGTGGACCTCCTTGAGCAGCAGCTAGAGAAGATTCCAGTGGAGACCCCTTGTTTTTTGATGGGTGATTTAAACGTTGACCTAATTGATCCTGGTCAAAAGACTAATCTTCTATTAGATATGATGATTTCTTATGGCCTGATTCCGTCAATTAATGTAAGTACTCGAGTAACTGCGTCAACTGCGAAGTGCCTTGATAACATTTTTACAAATGTACCGTTTTCTAATCCGTGTGTCCTGGTTAGTGATACCTCGGACCACTTTGGTGTTTTTGGCTCATATTCAACATCGACGCAGACTTCTCCTTCGGTAAATGGCAGGTTTAATAAGATTACACAAGTACTGGATCCTAGTGCCCTCCGTGATTGTAAAAACAAAATAATGGATGTTAATTGGGATGAAGAGCTAGCTCTACCTGATCATGCTGATGCGAAGTTTGTGAAATTCTATAATAAACTGCTTAATCTGCTGAATAGTTGCACTAAAGAGGTACGGAAAAGAGCTCGCAGAGAAATGCCTAAGAAGCCGTGGGTGACAAAAGGATTGCTCAGATCAATAAATCGAAGGGATTTGCTGTTTAAAAAGAAAATGTTACAACCTAGTGATGTTAATGAAAGGATATACAAAAACTACAGAAATGCATTAAATAGACTTTTGCGAAAAGCAAAGGAAGCTCATTATAAGAAAAAGTTTGGTGATGCAGCTGGAAACCCCAATAAAACATGGCGGATAATTAAACAGCTCATAAATCCTCCCCACACAGTCGCCCCGGATCAGATTATTGGTCGAGTAGGTGCAGAATTAAGTGACCCGTCTGATATAGCCCAAGAATTTGTTGACCACTTCGCTACAGTTGGACATAATGTGGCTGAGGGAGTAAGAATAGTGGATGGCGACCGCCCTTTCCAACATTACCTTGGAAATAGCGAAACAGAATTTTCAGTTTACCTGAAACCGGTGACCGAGAGTGAAGTAAAAGAAATAATTTTCGACATGAAAAATAGTGCAGCTGGTAGTGACATTTTGTCTCTACGGATAATTAAATATCTGTGGCCAGCTATATCGCATGTATTAGTTAACCTAATAAATCTTTGTTTTAAACAGGGAGTATTTCCATCTTGTTTCAAGTTGGCACGAATTACACCGGTTCATAAGGGGGGTGATCACAGTGAGGTAAGTAACTATCGCCCGATTTCCGTTTTACCGGTCATGTCAAAACTTGTGGAAAAGTGCTTTTCCCGGAGGTTGTACCATTATTTAGAGTGCCATTCAATACTAACATCCACCCAGTTTGGATTCAGAAATGGACGCACGACCGAACAAGCTGTGGCTTATCTCTGTGGTGTTGTGAATACTGCCCTGGACCTTGGTTTTAAAGTGTCTACCATCTTTTTGGACATTATAAAAGCTTTCGACACTGTAGACCATGGTATATTGCTTGAAAAATGTGAATTTTATGGGATTAGAGGGCCTGCTCTTGATTTCCTACGTAGTTTTTTGTCTAATAGGCAGCAGTATGTGCGAATAAATGGATCTACTTCTTCCGTTGTAGATATGAAATGTGGTGTGCCACAAGGGTCCGTTCTTGGCCCCTTGCTATTTTTGATATTTGTAAATGATCTTGTACTGTCCCTGAAGGATGCGAAAACTAAAATGAGCGACATGTTTCACAGTGACAGTGACGTTACAGTACCTCTATTTGCCGATGATACTTCATTGATTTGCATTGCAAAAACAGAACGCCTTTTAGTTGAATTAATGACACAGTGTTTAGATCAAGTGTCTAGCTGGCTAAGAGTTAATAAAATAAAAGTAAACCCATCTAAGAGCAGTTTTGTAATATTTTCGCGTACATCTAATTACTACCCATGGATCCAAGAAGTGAGTTACCTGGAAGGTAAAGTTAAGCGTGATCAGTGTGTTAGATATTTGGGTATTATGCTAGATGAAACACTATCTTTTAGGAAACATGTTGAAAAGGTGTCAGGAATCCTGTGCCGTAATCTGGGAATACTGCGTAAATTGAAACATGTATTACCCCCTTCTGTTCTTCGCACTTTGTATTTTTCTATTATACATCCACATATATTGTATTGCTCATCTATTTGGCTGAGTACGTTTCCATCAATTACTAATCGAGTTCGAGTGATCCAAAATAACGGAATCCGTGTGTTGACTGGTAAATCAAATCTTGTATCCGTTAGAGCTACCTATATTGATGTAAAAGTATTACCTGCTGCAGGCCTTAGAGATTTTTATAGCCTTCAATTTATGTTCAAATATAATAATGAATTATTACCGTCTTGCTTTTCAGGAATGCTAAAAGCTAGATCTTCGATTCATGATCATGAAACTCGCCAAAGGGAAAATTTACATGCCCCGCTCGTGGTGTCTGCCAGGTCGACATTCTCGCCTATTTATAGGGGATTAAAGTTGTGGAATGGGGTTAATAAAGAGTTAAGAGAAATAGGGGATCTGAAGGAATTTAAAAATAAAATAAAAGGAATGTTATATGAGAAATATGATTTTTAAATTTTTTTTTTTTTTTTTTTTTTTTTTTTTTTTTTTTTTTTTTTTTT
>JAQQPU010011428.1:0-14428 GCA_029168905.1 Artemia sp. Kazakhstan ARC1039 | reverse complement strand
TTTTTTTTTTTTTTTTTTTTTTTTTTTTTTTTTTTTTTTTTTTTTTAATGTTTTTTTTTTTTTATGTACCTGGAGGACAAGTATAGTGATTTTGTGATTGGTGGTAGGAACCGCGTGCGAAGGGGAATGATTTTTCTTTTATTTTATTTTTTTAGGCCTAGGTTGTATATTTCTGTTGTGAATATGAAATTTTGATATATGCCTACCCTTAGGACAACCTGACCCCAGGTTCTTGGGTCGGTAGTGAGTAAAATGTATTGTCCTTGTGTGTGTTAATAAATTACTATTACTATTAAGTATCTTTGCTAGTAACGTTCTATCGTTGCTACATCGGAGTACCAAAAGTAAACTGTAGTAAGAAGACCGAAACACGCTTTAAAAGTTGTCATAGGCCTTCTGACGAATTGCACAAGTTTTTTGGCACTTTTTCCAAAGGTTTTGAAAATTAGTAGTAGCAATACTGCACTATAGGACACCCTGCAAGTCCCCTCGGGTAACTGCAGACAACCTGATACACCAAGGGTACCATACAGTACCAAGGGTAGGAACCACACAAGAAATCCAGGAACCGATGGCGCTTGGAGTGGAATTGGTAGAGTCAGAACCATGGGGAGGGGAGGGGACTGGCGAAACCGGAATTTACAGAACCAAAATGGCTGGAACCGGGACTGGGACTGGAGGCGGGTTCAGCGTCAGCAGAATCGGAACTGGAATCGCTGTAAGCTGGTCCATAAGCGGGGGAAGCAGAATTGGATATCATTTTATTTGAAAAATATCTGAAAACACCTTGGGGGGGGGGTAATATGATTTGGTCTAAAACACAAAACAATGGAAATAAAACATGATTCACATCAAGAAAATGTCTTAAAATGCTTTAGAAATGTTAATAGGTACCATAGAGTACCACAGGCCCAGTATTTTCATTAGGGGGTGCAAGAGAGGTCTATATCCTTAGAGTCAAGAGGCAACCATTAGGTGAACCTAAAAAATAATAACTACTTATTTCCCCATTGAAACACTTATGACTTCCTACTGAAAAAGAATATATTAGTCTGAAATAGGATATGCTATTAGTCTGTAAATTTGTGAGGGGTAAAGCCCAGACAAGGTAAATAACGGCTCCCAAATAGAATGTTTAAACGCCTGTATAGAATATTTTATTACTCTGTAAATTTTTGAGGGGTAAAGCCCCCTCCTAGACCAGACAAGGTAAATAACGGCTCCCAAATAGAATTTTTAAACGCTTGTATAGACATCCGTCGGGTTCGTAACCGTTTGGATATAGAGACCCCATACTACTACCTAAAAGTTCAAGAGCTAGAAATCTGAAAATTCTTACGGGAGAAAGTGATTATGATTGGATTGTAAAAACACAAAGCAATGGAGTTAAGGCATGATTTATATCAAGAAAATGTCTGAAAATACGTAAGAAACGTTAATAGATGCCATAGAGCACCATGAGCCAGCCAAAGAGTATTACAGGATGGGAATTACCATAGAGTATCACTATCTAATAATGGAATGGTGTGTTCCCGTTGTTCAAATAAAAAATATCTGTCAGGATATTCATACGTCAGAAAACGTTTAACTGATGATGACGGGTGCGAGAGGGTGCCAAGGAAAAGCCATAGAAGGCCACGATAGCTTGAATTGCCACGAAAGATCAGAAGAAATGATATTGGCAATTTTTCTTAAAGTTTAAACCATCGATTTTAGTGAATACAGTTTGTGTGTTTATTTATTGTAGAAAAATGGTTGAAAATGCTTTAGGAATGATAATGTGTGCAGAGGTTACTACAGTCCAGCTACAGAGTCTTAAAGGCTGGGAATTGCCATAGAGTATCACGATCTAAAAACCAACTGGTATGCTCCCACTGTTCAGAAAACACAAACGTCAGAAAACGTTTAGGTGATGATGATGGGTGCCACAGGCTGCCGTCGTGAAACTAATTTTTACAAAATCACTGGAAATAAGGAAATGGCCCAGTCAATAATATGTTTTTAATTCACTTAGGAAATAACAATTAGGAAATACAGCCTTGAAGACGAAAAGATATCGAAATAGATCAAATGCTTTGCTAAAAGTAAGAAGCGATGTTAAAACTTAAGAGCCGTATATAATATTCACGGAGGGTGTTTCCCTGTTTCTAGAAGATAATTTTTGTATATTTTAGAAGGTTTTAATTTAAAAGTTGAAAATATCCCTTCCCTATATGTGTAATATTGATTTCAGTGCCCTCAGAATAAAGTGTTTTAATAATGTTTGTAAATTTGTTTATAAATAAAACTTGTATGCACAATAAAAGCCTTTGTCTTCATCTTTTAGTATTCTCGTTCCACAATGAATCTTCAATAGTGTGCCACGGTGGCGTGAATTGTCATGGACTACCACATTCTTACAATGAAATGGAAAGCCCTGCTGTTCAAATAAAAACAATAGTCAATTTAGTTTATATGGTTATTTTTGAAAAAAATGATTTGAAAATGCCTTAGGAATGATAGTATGTGTGAGAAGGTGCCACGGGCCAGCCAGAGTGTACTATGGTGGAGTGAAATGCCATGGGGGCATTAGGGAGGGGTTAGCTTGCAAAAACACAAACCAATGGATATAAAGCATGATTTATATCAAGAAAATGTCTGAAAATGCCTTAAAAATGATATTGTGTGCCAGAGGACGCCAAGGGCCAGCCATATTGTACCAAGATGGTGTAAACTGCCTTGGACTATCACTTTGTAACAACAAAATGGAAAATCCCGCTGTTCAAGTAAAATAGTGGTCAGTTTAGTTTATAGGGTTATTTTTGTATGAAAATGGTTGAAAAAGCTTTAGGAATAATAGTGTTTGCCAGAGTCTGCCACGGGCCAGCCATGGTGTGACACGTAAATTCATTCTTAGACCACACTGGCTATACATGACAAATGAATTTCAGAAAAGCAATAAACTGACAAAATGAAAAATAAAATCAAAAAGAGTGGAAAAACGAGGATTTTGTCAGCCAGTGGCAAACCATGAAGAAGAAGAAATAAGCAAATATTTCGACAAGGACCTCCGCCAAGTTGTCTTCAGTGCTAAAAAAAAAGAAGAAAAAGAAAGAAACAAAAAACCAAAATCTAATCTTTCGAAGTTTATCTTACAAAGGCTTGAACTGCCATGGTGGGAATCACGGAGGGTTGGCTTGCGAAAACACAAACCATTGAATTTCAAGCATAATTTTTATCAACAAAATATCTGAAAAATGCCTTAGGAATGATAATGTGCATCACAGGGGCGCGACAGGCCAGCCACATTTTGCCACGATCGGGAAAAAAGTGTATTGATGTTCGTAAATTGAAGAAAATATACAAATCAATGTTTCAAACCGTGATTTTGCTTAAAATGAGATGAAAATAATCAAGTCCATCCTTCAAAACGATTTGCGTTGGCTTAAAAAATATGAAGGTGTGTGACAAAAAATGAATTTTTGCTTGAACTGCAACGCGTGAGAAACAGAGTGTCACGTGTTAAGAACGATCATTGATTATGGATAGTAATTAATTTCTTGTTATTTCATCCAATTGTTTAATCATTTGGTCTGGGCAATACATCAAATGAACAATAGCATTACTCTCATTTAAAATTACATAACTATAATGTAACATCCATGTTCGTATCAAACGTATAACAATAATATCCCCTAAACTTATTGTCAATAATCTATTTTCTCCCCTCCATGCGAATTATTTCTGGAGATAAGAATCATGCGATCCATAGCTCACCGAGAAAGGCAATATGGGGGTTATCGATCTAGAAACTGTGTAGAGAATTCACCGAATGAGAAACGGTCTATCGTATAGAATCTATTCTCAAGAACCTAATATTAGGAATTATTTGTTGGTTCAGGTATCTAAGGCACCATTCCATTGGGGAATCTCTGATCTTACGTTCGATTCCTTCAGCGGACTAAAATATTTGGCGACAGATTATAAGGGTTCCCTGAGGTAAAAAATTTGGAAGAAAGTGTCTTGAGTAAAAAAACGCGCTGAAGAAAAAAATCTCGAAGAAAATGTCTTAAAGAAAAAAATCTTAGACAAAAAGAACTATCGAAGAAAAAAGTCTGAAAAAAATGTCTTGAAATGTTTTGAAACGTCTTGTAAATGTCTTGAAGAAAAATGTCTTAAAATACGTCTTGAAATATCTTGAAACGTCTTGAAAAATGTCTTGAAGAAAAATATCTTAGAAACCGTTTTGAAATGTCTTTAAAATGTCCGAGACATTCGGAAAAGATTGTCTTGAAGAAAAATATCTTAGAAAACGTTTTGAAATGTCTTTAAAATGTCCGAGACATTCAGAAAAGATTGTCTTGAAGAAAATACCACCATAAATATTATGTAACACCCGCTTTTGTGTCATCCTCAGCTACAACTGCTGTTCGCCCTTGACTAGCGGCCCGTGAGCTCTAGCAAAACATGTTATAAGAGATTAAATCATCTTCAATAAATTCAAGAAGTCACGAATGACCGTCAAAACCTGTTTTCACTGGATTATAAGGGTCCCAGGAACCAAAAGAAGTCCCAGAAAATTACGTCAGCTTTAATAAGTTTACATAGGTAAACAATCCTATATTACGTAGCAAACAGGTGTGCATAATACCGTTTTGAGGGAATCACCGTTAAACATCTTCGCGACCTTAAACTAGTATAGAAGAAAAGAGTAGCGCCTATTAGCAAGCTTAAATCCAAAAAACACTCACTACTGATATCTGTGGCTAGGAGACATTTGACAAAAAGCATCAAAGACTATCAAATCACCAATGAAAATGATATTCAACGAAATTTTCGGTTAAAATGATAGACAATGTAAGTCTTCTGTTAAAACACAAGTGAAAGCAAGAATCACACTAAATTGTTAAAGAAATCTATGGTTAGATTAGAAGTAATGACGAGAATCACTATGATTCCCAGGATAATACAAATCTTATAAATTTTTGGATTATGTGGGAGAATAAACAGGAATGAGGGATTGAATTCACGCCAGAGCTTCTCAATTCAGCTGAAATCGCTAATTTACCACCTCATAACTTATGACTAAAGAATAACATGATAATTACGCTATTGTGTAACTTGAGAATCAAATATTTACAAGCCTGTTGCGTGCCGAGTGCCAGGGCCTGAGCAGAGCTCGGGCTGCTGTTTCGGCTTTATAAATATATATGGACAAAAGGGCCTTTTATAATGATCAAGTATCTCAGGTATTTTTGCCGGAAAAGTTAATTCGTCAAAAACTTACCTTCTTCTGAGCGTAAAAATATTTTGCCAACTTGTTCATACGAGGTAATTCTGTCATCTGACGGTTTTAATTCAGCTAATAAAGTTTTAAGTTTATCCTTGGTTGTTCGGTAGTCTCTTTTCTCTGGATTATCTTCTAAAATTGTCTTTGGCAAGACAACAGCTGAGTAGTTCTGGTACAAAGATATTGTGAGTAGAATTGAAAGAAGGATAATTATCAGTCTGTCCTGCCGTCGAGAAAATGGGAAGCTCTAAAACAAGAAATACAAAGTTTACTTTAAGTTACCTTGAATGGTAATACAAAAAATTAAAAGGCAGATTTCTTGGCCTCTGTAATTGGTCATTCCTGGAAGATAGAATCTGACCGTAATCTTAATGCCAACAAACTACCCCTTCTTTCATCAACCGCATCTAATTGAAATTGTGCGAGGTAAAGTTTAATTAAAATAGCCCAAAGATTATGTAACAAAGCTTTTGGGAATGATACAAACCACTAGAGTCCCGGGGAAAGGGTTTTAAGTTATGCCCTGGGGACATATAAGGTTTTTTCCAGAATGAGCAATCGTAGAAAATTGAGATGGGTCCCATTTGCTTTGAAATTGGAAGTTATAGTGCTCTTTTTAAGAGTCGAAGTGATTTGAGAGCAACCCTGCCCCCCACGCCCATCATTTTCTAAAACAAACATCCAAACAAAGTTTTGAAACATCAATTCTTTTCAGCCTTGTTAAAAGGTTCAGTAATTATGCGTTTGGGGTAGTCACCCTCCCCCGGAGGTCTCCCGGGCAAGGGCTGTAAGTCAGGCAGTTTTTTCCTTGTTTACATACAATATATATTATTGAGAAAAGGTATGCAAGTTTGACTTCTACTTACCCAAAATACGAAGGGCATTAATTTGAGTCTTTCAGAAATGTTGAGGAAAGTGTTGAACTAAATCAATACATGTTATGTGTATATGGGTTGTCAATAGTGTGTAACCCAGGAATGACTGAGTATATTTGCACAATACTACTACTACAACTACTGCTGCTTCTAAAGCTACCACAACTACTATTACTACCACCACTACTATCACTAAAACTACTTCTTCTGTAATGAGTTCTTCAAAGGCTAAGGATATTGAAAAAACATCCGAGGAAAAGTTGAGGGGAAAATTGAACTAAATCAAAACATTCGATTTATGTACCGATTGCTGATACGGGTGCATCAACAATATTTTTGGAACGACTAATCATATCAAGAGCATCATTTCCATCTGGAAGTTCATGAGTGGGATGTTTAGTTAATCGAAAGGCAAAATTTACCTGATACTACTGCTATTAATACTGCTGCTACTATTGTTATTACTAATAGTAACACACTATTACTGCTACTACTGTTCCTACTATTACCACTACGACTATGATACTAGTGCAATTAAGGCCACGCGTATAAAGGTGAAAAATGGACAGTATATTGAGGGTGAATTTGAGCTAAACCAAAACACACTATATGCATGCAAATTGTCAAAAGGGCACATCTAAACAATTGATTTGGGTGTTAAATTGTAACTACCAGAGAATACTTAAAGTGGAAGATTAATTGACAAAAAGGTAATATACGCGTGTCACTACTAACACTAATACCACTGCAGCTTTAAAAAATTGCTACTAAACTGCTCCAACTACTACTTCAATAGTAACAACTCGCAAGGCTTTGAGTATTAACGGAAAAAGGGCGTCAAAAGAGTGTCTAAAGCGCAAATCAAAAATATTTTTTGAACGGCTTACCGTGTCAAGGTGAAACTTCCGGGTCATCATGAAACCGATATTTAACTGCCCGAAAAGCAATATGCATATGCTACTGCCGTTACTAATACTGCTGCTACTACTGCTACTACTAATACAGTACATACAGTGCAACTACTTCTACTACCACCGAAACTAATGTGATAATAGTACTATTAAGGCCAAGTCTATTAAGGTAAATTTGAGAAAATATTAATGGCAAATTCGAAGTAACATACGACATTGTGTGCATTTAGATTCTCAAATAGCGTATCCTAGGAATTGATTTGCGTATTAAGTTGGAACTCTCAGAGAATGCTTAAAGGCGAAATTAAAATGACCGAAAGGCAATATGTGCAGACTACTACTAATACTACTACCACTGCAACATTTACTAGTTCTACTACTACTATTACTGTTGCTCCAACAACTACTTCTATCGCAATTACTTGTAAGGTTAAGAGCATTAAGATGGAAATTTCAAGAAGTATATGAACATACAGGTTATCAAAAGGACACATCGACAATGTCATAGCAATGGCTAATTGTATTAAGTTGAGTAGTAATACTGCTGCTGTGACTACTATTACAACTATACCTAAGGGTATGAAGGTGAAACATTCGGAGATAATTTCTGAAGTTTTTTGTTGTACGGATGACAACCTGTCATCCATATACAGGTTGTCAGAAGGGTGTATCAACAATATCTTAGGAATAGTTTCGTGTGTGAAATTAAAACTCAAAACAAGCAAAAATTAACATGAGTGGGGCCCAAATCCCCTAAGGCTTCCCAAAGTCAAAACATGATTTGCATTTTACTGAAAATTTTTTTTTTAATGGTTTCACTTTTATAAATTTATTAAATCAAACCATATTAAAAATCTTAGGGAATAAATATAAGCATATGTGCATTAAACTGACAATGCACGTTCATTTTTAATTTTTTCAGTGAAGTGCAAATTAGGTTATGGCCTTGGGAAGGCATCGGGGGTTTTGAGCCCTACTCATGTCAATTTCTGTTCGTTTTGAGTTTGAATCGGTTATTTATTGTAATTTTTTTTTTTTGGGGGGGGGGGGCGTCATTTATTTATTGATGCTGATTTGTAGTAGTTTCACGCTCGGTAGATTTTTCAAACAATCAATCAATATCTTAACTGTCTGAAAAACCTATAGGGGTTTAATATGGAGTGGAAGACAAAAAAAAGAAAAGAAAGAAGAACAAACTCACCAGCAAAACAATACTACGTGGAATAGATTCAAAAATTTCTACTAACACATAGCAGGATGGAGGTTTTTGTCCTATAAATCCTAGAAAATAAGCAACCGCGACACTGCTAAGCCACGGTTAGTGGCTTAGTTAACCCTTAGGCTGACAATAGTCTTTTGTTTTTAGCCCATAGGGTATACACAAGAGAAATTTTCGGAACGAAAATATACGGATCTAGTTGTCTTTCTATCAGAAGCCGTAAACATATTCCAAAATGAAGTCAATGCCAAGACATGAGGCATCACAAAAGCGTTGTAAACACAAGCGTGAATATGCCTACTGTAGCAAGCTTTACAGCAAACTAGCACATCAAACGCTTTTCTGAGTTTCTCACTTGTATCAGAGATAAGTAGAGCCCTTGTTATTTCTGCACTATCCCCTGTCGGGAGACCAAGATACTTAATACAAGCAGATAACTAAACACTCTGATTTCCTAACTGTACACATTAAATTTAAGCATTAAAATTCAGACCAATTTTGGCACATTCCCTACTAAACACAGAAAAATTTTTCTCAAAAGACGATACAGTTCTACTCAAATTCAGAATGTTGTCAGCGTAATTGAATATGGAAAGGTCCAAACCTTTCAAAAAAAAACTAATTCTAGCCTTCATCTGGGGTGCAACCACACTGTTATTATACAATGGTGGCGAAGTTTCCCCACTTTGGCGGATTCCTTTCCAAACTCGAATTACGGCTTTATACATTACGTAATCATGACGAGTAGGTACTTTCACGACAACACATAATCTCGCATACAGATTTTTAAATACCCGCAAAACTTGAACGATTGAGACTTCGCTGCTGTGCCCTATACAGCAAATGGGAACGCAAACTAGAATCATGAGCCGCACGAGTACGAGAGACTTCATGAGCCACAAGGACGAACAATTCACCACTATTCTTTATATTCATCAGAACGTAGGCAAGTATATAATGCACGTGTTCCTGACTATGCCGTCCTTAAATCCAAACTGGTTATCTGGAGTGGAACAAGCCCTATTTGCGTCTTTAATCACTACTAACTTCAGCAATTTACATAGAACAGAAGAAACTGTTATAGGAACAACGTTGCTGGCTATCTTTATCTTTATTTGGAATAGGAGTAAATGTAACAACACAATAGGAATCAGGGACAATACCAGAATTTAAAATGATTTGGTAAAACAAATGTAGATGCTGCAACAGCTTATCACTTACATGTAATAAATGAAAACAAATAATTGATCATAACCAGGCGAGAACTTTTTTCGAAGGTGAATGGTAGTACCATAAATATCCGAGGCCGTAACTACGAAACCAATATCTGATTCAGTGTCAACTAATCTATCCACTAGTAGTGACTTATAGTGAGTTTCTAACACTGGATTAGGTGAAGAAAATTTTCTGGTGAAATAGTGGATCCAGTCACTCTTACTTGGAGGCTCTGAAACAACACCTTTTGACTGTATTCCCCCGATGTATTTCAAGATTTTATTTGGATTAGCTGCGAGTAGCTCGCTCCTGCAGTCAATAATCTCAGCTTTGTGATTGGCAAGACACTTAGCAAAACGACGTTTGGTATATAGCCATATGTCATTGACGGCACCAGATTCTGGTCGCAATCATTCCATATTTGGTGCCAATACTTTGAAGATTTTCAACTTTGCTGAAAAGCCAAATTAACTGACTAGCCTGGTATTTCTGAACCTGGACGAATTTTAGTACAACGCTCAGCACAACGCACTGCATGTGTGATTTCACTTCACTAAATGTTGATTAGAACTTTTTCTCCGACTCGGTGAGTTCTGAGGATTGTTGCAACAACTAGAAAGGGATCTTAATTTTACCAAGTGTGGCATCAAGCTCTGATTTATATGCAACAAGATTTATTTTCTTCCAGTCACATTTGAATTCCCACTTTTGTTTCTTTTAATCTTTTTTAAAGAGAACACTATCAATAACAAAATAGTTGGAAATTGGCAAATGATCCAATAGCGATATGCTAAAGTTAACATGGATTGAGTCATTCGCAGTCACGTCGTTTGAGAACAGCATGGAATCAAGCGAACTCGTCGTTCCGGAGCTATGGATATATCTATGCGAATGGTCATTTAGGACAACATACAGATTGGACAGAGTAGACAGAAGTACTTGAGATATTGAGTGATCTGGCACGGAAATGTCGTAGTTCACGTGCCCGGCGAGGATACCAGGATGAAATTTAGCAATCCTTAGTATTGCACAGGATAACTTTTCTTCGGAAGCAAAGTTGTTGTAATCAGTCGGTAAATAGCAGCAATATACTATCAGATTTGCAACTTTTATACCAAGGAAACACTCGTCCTCGACAAATACTGATTCCAAAAGATGAGAACTGATTCTTAAAACCAGTCCACGAGAAGGTGTTCCTCTGCTCGAATTCTTAGCTGGCACCGAAAAAAGGCAAGTTTTGACGTTAACTTTTAACAGGGAAAGCGAGTCGGCTGAAAGGAAATGTTCTTGTAGACACAAAACCTCTTTGCAAGACATCAAGCTTTCAATCAGTGGGAGCCTATTCACTACGCCGCCATTCAGATTCCACAAAGACACATTTAGCTCATAGTTGATCAAGGTTTCATCCTGAGCTGTGCGGCTACGGGGCACTTAACACTATAGTAAAAATTTTCTGTCTCCTTACAGAGAACACACTTCAGTGCAGCATTTCAGGGTTTCTGTTTACTATTCACATGAATGCCACTGCAACCGGAACCGCGAATAGCGTTCTTACAGTCATTAGCAGCGTGACGGTAATCTTGGCACTGAAAACAAATCATCGGGAAATACCGATACGCCTCTATTCGGAAGCAGTCATAGCCCAGAGTTATAGGGTCGTTCATTGCACACAAAAACAAGCTTATATGAGCAAGTTTGTCGAATTCTGTTGGCTTTTTGCAATTCCTAATCATTGAACTGTTTAGCGCTTCAGCAATAGACTTTGCTGCATCTTTGTCAACAATTATCATGCACCACTCTTTGCTACGAGGCCTAAGATCCACTATATGGGTGCAGCAATCACTAACAAGACCCACAAGATACTCTTTGCTACTGTTGGGCTTTTTGAGTCCTTTCGGAGGTTGTTGGAGAATCACAAAGTAAGAACGTTCTGCTGTATCCGGAAGGTCAGTTGCATTTGCACCCGCAGTCAGACTAGCTTTATTTTGTGCCGATCTTAAGAAGCATAGGTGGTCAATAAGATAGTCCACAGTAGAATGAAGCTTACTGAGCTGGCGAGTCAGTGTGCCTGTAACCTCCCCTGATAGTGTGTGTACCTCGTCAAGCTCATAGATTACAAGCTTTGGGAGGACTACTCTCTTCTCGTCACAATTCCAAATGGCTCTTATCAGATCATTAACCTTGTCTTGGGGCTTAACACAATCTGTAGAACGAGTAGACATAGCGGCTAACTACCATAATTCATCCTTTGCCTTAGTCAGCACATCAACTTCGAAATACTGTACTGCCTTTGCCACTATTTCATTATACTTGTTCCCCGCTTTGATTGCTCGGAAGACGAACTTCAAAACTGGTCTATAAGCCAAGTCCGGCTTCAAACTGCTAATTTCTCTTTCGGAATCAAATTGCCTCTGACCAACGTTGCCAACACTTTGAGATAAACTGTACCAGTTTTCCAAACTAAGTCGTACCGCAAGAGATTAAGGAACAGTAGACTAAAAAATTGCCTCTCGAGTCTCTTTGAGATGCTAGCCAGCAGTTATGTTTTATTGATTTCACTGAAAACTGAGGAAATGTTCTAGGGCAAGAACAGGAAAAATAAACCCAAGACAGTAGCAACATCATAGCTTAAAATATGGAGATTGCTACTATAAACTTTCTCAGCTTAACAAAACAGCAGTCCCAAACCACTAAACGCATTTTAGAAAAAGGTTTCAGTAAAATTTTCTGAGAGCGTTCTCGAAGCTGATTGATGGGGTAAATCATTTCTTTCGAAATTTGGGCATTAAGGTGAATAATAGATAAAGTATGAAGGCCAATAACGTAGTGTCAAAGAACTTATAATCCACCTACACGATGAGCAGCGAGTACCAGAAGCTATAAACAAAACGTATCAGCATCTACGCCATGAAAGTGGCTAATACCACAGATTCCCGTGAGTCCATGGACTAGGCTACCAACCGGCGAGTTACTCGTTGATCATATCCTACACTGGTATGGCTCTTTTACTCGTACGGACTGGCTCTTGGTCGATACTATTAATCAGAACTAAATTGATTTAAAAAAAGTATTTTACTATATTGCACAAACAATCAGGTTAAACCGTACAAAGGTAACAAAAGTATAACATTAAAAAAAGAGGAACATTTGTGCTAGTTGGTAATTTTTCTACTTTTTCTTCTCTAACCGCGTTGCTCTAACCGCTTGTTTATTTGCTCTTAATTTTTATTTTTGACACGCCACCGCTTTTCTTCTAACAATGTGTGTCTTTGCTCTTCATTTTCATATTTGACTTGCTCACTGGTTCGATACCGCATGTCCAATTTTAACATATAAGTTTTCAAAAACGATTGGTCAAATGATTTTTAACTATAATTCAATACTTAAAAAACTTGACAGGGAGAGTAATTGGAAACCGGTTTGTAATTGTGAGCAATTTTTACCGTATGTGGATCAAACTTATGAGCATGTTGTAACGGGGGATTTGTCCATTATAAAGCATCGTGATCTTCAAAATATAATGAAAATGGGTGCTAAGTTCCGTCTCTCTTACCGCATAGGGCCAGCAGATATTCTTAGGGGATTAAAAAATGATTTAAATTTATTTATTGATAAATGGTGCAAGAAGGAGAAAATTACTAAAGACAGATTTCAGAATTGGATAAATTTGATTTTGACTAGTGTACGAAATAGCATGTATAGAATTAATCCTACATATTCTGAGAAAAAATCAATATTTTATAATGCCAACATGAAACAAGCAATTGCTAATATACAGAATGAATTTATAATTGTACCAGTTGATAAAGCTTGCAATAATTTTGCCATAATTTGTCAGAAACTCTTTTGTGATATTTTATCAAAAGAGTTACAAACAACAAATACACACGAAAAGGCTCATATAGAGGAGAATAGTTTAATTGAAAATATAGAAAAAAGAATTTTGGAAAAATTCAATATTAAAATAAATGATAATGATAAAAAGTTTCCTTTTTTATATTGGACGATAAAATTTCATAAATATCCACCAAAACCATGTTTTATTGCTGGGGCAGCAAGGTGTCCAACCAGAATTGCAGCTACTGACCTATCTTTAATTTTAGGAAAATTAGAAATAAAGTTAAAGCATATTGCTCCGGAATTAAAAAAATTTCTAACTTTAACCCATATTGGAGTGTTAATAACTCGTTACAAGTGATGGATTCTTTGGCGAATGTTCCAGCTAAAAGAGTCAATTCATTTGATTTTACTACTCTGTATACAAATTTGTCACTTAATTTAGTATTCGAAAAATTGAAAATGGGCATAAAGAAATCTTTTCTTTTGTCTAATATCGGATTTTTGAAAATTGATACTTTTAATAAAAAAGCCCGATGGACGAATTTCTTTAGAAGTACTATTAATTCAAGATGTTATAGCTTGGATATGGTATGTCATTTAATAGAATGTGTTCTATTTAATACTTTTGTAAGATTTAATGGGAATTTATATAAAAAACTGTTGGTATTCCCATGGGTGGGAATGCGAGTCCATTCATAGCGGACCTGTTTTTAAGTCAATTAGAATACGAAAATATGATAAATAAAAATAGCATATTCAATGTAAAATATAACCTTTCAAATAATAAAAGATATCTGGACGATCTATTAGTAATAAATTGTGCAGAGTTTATTGAGATTTCAAAAAATATTTATCCACAAGAGTTAATTCTGGAGCCTAGCTATGGGATGGGGCACTCTGACCATTTCTTAGATTTAAATATTAATATTTCAGATAATAATAAATTAGTTTTTAAAATACATAATAAAACGGATGATTTTAATTTTGAAGTAATTAATTTTCCATTCCTTGAAAGTAATATACATTCAAATATTACTTATTCAGCTTATTATTCCCAATTATTTAGGTATGCAAAAATATGCAGTAATTACACAGATTT
>JAQQPU010011427.1:0-27977 GCA_029168905.1 Artemia sp. Kazakhstan ARC1039 | reverse complement strand
CAATTGGAAATTGGAGTAGCTTGTGCCCTTTTTAATAGTCGAAAGTGATTGGAAGGCAACTAACACCCCTTTCACGCCCACTATTTCCCGAAACACATCCAATCCAAATTTTGAGATAGTCATTTTGTTCAGCGTAATTGATTTCCAGATAGAAATTATGTTTTTGAGGAGGACACAGTCCTCAGGGCAAGGGTTGTAAGTTATGCCCAGTGGGCATATAAGGTTTTTATAGAAGGCCTTGTCGTAGAAACTTCAAAAAGCCTCATTCGATTGAAAATTCAAAGGGCTAGTTCCCTTTTTAATAGTCGAAAGTGATTGGAGGGTAACTAACCCCCCTCTCACGCCCACCTTTTCCCCAAACACATCCAATCAAAATTTTAAGATAGCCATTTTGTTCAAAGCAGTTACAATTTCTGGAAATTAAGTGTTTGAGTATGACAACCCCCCCCCCTACATCCCTCAGGGCAAGGGTTGTAAGTTATGCCCTGGGGACATATAAGGTTCTTATAGAACGTGTTGTCGTAGAAACTTCAAAAAGGGCTCATTTGATTGGAAATTGAAATGGCTAGTGCTCTTTTTAATAGTCGAAAGTGATTAGAAGGCAACTAACACCCCTTCCACGCCCACCATTTCCCCAAACTCATCCAATTAAAATTTTGAGATAGCCTTTTTGTTCCACGCAGTTTAAAGTTCAGGGAAGTATACCTTTGAGCAGGACACTCCCCCCACAGTCTTCAGGGCAAGGGTTATAAGTTTTGCCCTGGGGGCATTTAAGTTTTTATTGAAATCTTTGCCCTAGAAACTTGAAAAAGGACTCATCCGATTGGAAATTCAAAGGTCTAGTGCCCTTTTCAATAGTGGAAAGTGATTTGAGGGCAACTAACCCCCCTCGCACGCCAACCTTTTCCCCAAACACATCCAATCAATATTTTTAGATAGCCATTTTGTTCAGCGTCATTGATTTCGAGACAGAAATTATGTTTTTGAGGAGGACACTCCCCCGTAGCCCTCAGGGCAAGGGTTGTAAGTTATGCCCTGGGGGCATATAAGGTTTTTATAGAAAGCGTTGTCGTAGAAACTTCAAAAAAGGCTCATTCGACTGGAAATTCAAAGGGCTTGTCCCTTTTTAATAGTCAAAAGTTATTGGAGGGCAACTAACCCCCCTCTCACGCCCACATTTTCCCCAAACACATACAATCAAAATTTTAAGATAGCCATTTTGTTCAACATAGTTGAAAGTTCTGGAAATTAGGTCTTTGAGGATGACAACTCCCCATAGCCCTCAAAGCAAGGGTTGTAAGTTATGCCCTTGGGGCATAAAAGGTTTCTATAGAACTTGTCGTCGTAGAAACTTCAAAAAGGGCTCAATCGATTGGAAATTGAAATGGCTAGTGCCCTTTTTAATAGTCGAAAGGGATTGGAAGGCAACTAAAACCCCTTCTACGCCCACCATTTCCGCAAAAATATCCAATCGAAATTTTGTTATAGCCATTTTTTCCACGCAGTTTAAAAGTCAGGAAATTATACCTTTGATTACAACACTCCCCCCCCTCCCCCCACAGTCTTCAGGGCAAGGAATATAATTTATGCCATGGCGGTATAAAGTTTTTATTGAAATTTTTGTCGTAGAAACCTGAAGAAGGGCTCATTCGATTGGAAATTCCAAGGACTAGTGCCCTTTTTAATAGTATCGAAAGTGTTTTGAGGGCAACTAACCCCCCTCTCTCGCCCACCTTTTCCCCAAACACATCCAAACAAAATTTTTTGATACCCATTTTATTCAACGTAGTTGAAAGTTTTGGAAATTAGATTGTTAAGGATGACTACACCTTCACCCCCACAGCCCTCAGGGCAAGGGTCGTAAGTTATGCCCCGGGGGTATATAAGGTTTTTATAGAAAGCGATGTTGTAGAAACTTCAAAAAGGGCTCATTCAATTGGAAATTGAAAGGGCTAGTGCCCTTTTAATAGCCGAAAGTGATTGAAGGGCAACTAACCCCCCTCTCACGCCCACCATTTTCCCAAAAACATCCAATCAAAATTTTGAGATATCCATTTTGTTCAACGCAGTCGAAAGCTCTGGAAATTAGGTCAAAGTTATGCTTAGGTCTAATATATAATTAGGTCTAAGTGTTGTAAGTTATGTCCTGGGGGTATATAAGGTTTTATAGAAAGCGATGTTGTAGAAACTTCAAAGAGGGCTCATTCAATTGGAAATTAAAATGTCTAGTGCCCTTTTTAATAGTCAAAAGTGATTGGAAGGCAACTAACACCCCTTCCACGCCTACCATTTCCCCAAAAACATCCAGTCGAAATTTTGAGATAGCCTTTTTTTTCCATGCAGTTTAAAGTTCAGGAAATTATACCTTTGATTAGAACATTCCCACCACAGCCCTCAGTGCAAGGGTTGTAAGTTATGTCCTGGGGGTATATAAGGCTAAAATAGAAAGTTGTTCTAGAAATTTCAAAAAGAGCTCATTTGATCGGAAATTGAAATTGCCCTTTTTAATAGTCAAAAGTGAGTGGAGAGTAAATGCTTAGTGGGAATTAGCATTAACACAGTGCATTTTGATTTAATCTTAAGGCAACAGTTAGTTTTTAAACATAAAGGCAAAGTGGGTGTGAGGGTGGGCGTGAGAGGGGGATTAGTTTTCCTCCAATCACTTTCGACTATTAAAAAGGGCATCAGTCCTTTCTATTTTCAATCGAATGAGCCCTTTTTGAAGTTCCTACGACAACTCCTTCGATACGAAGTGCCATGGTCTAAACAACAACATCAACAAAAAATAATATATTATACCCACATCGATATTTGCTATAAGCACCTTATATGCCACCAGGGCATAAATTACAACCTTTACCCTAAGGGCAGTGAGGGTGGTTGTCATCTTCTAAGACCTAATTTCCAGAACTTTCAACTACGTTAAACAAAATGGCTATCTTAAAATTTTGATTGGATGTGTCTGGGAAAATGGTGGGCGTGAGAGGGGCGTTAGTCGCTCTCCCATCACTTTCAACTATTTAAAAAGCCCTTTCAATTTCCAATCGAATGGGTCCTTTTGAAGTTTCTATGACAACACTTTCAATAAAAACTTCAATGCCCCCAGGGCATAACTTACAACCCTTGCCCTGAGGGCTAGGGGGGGGGGAGGTGTCATCCTCAAAGACCTAATTTCCAAAACTTTCTGCAACGTTGAACAAAATGGCTATCTGAAAATTTTGATTGGAGTTATTTGGGGATATGGTTGGCGTGAGAGGGGGGTTAGTTACCCTCCAATCACTTTCAACTATTAAAAAAGCACTAGCCCTCTCAATTTCCAATTGAATGAGCCCCTTTTGAAGTTTTTACGACAAATCTATCTAGAAGAACCTTGTATGCCCCCAGGGCATAATTTACAACCTTTGTCCTGGGGGCTCTGGGGAGTTTGTCATCCCTAATTACATAATTTCCAGAACTTTCAACTACGTTGAACAAAATGGCTATCTCTAAACTTTGATTGAATGTGTTTGGAGAAATGGTGGGCGTGAGAGGGGAGTTTTTTACTCACCAGTTACTGAAAAAAATACAAATGAATTTGTATTGTCAGTTTAAAATACATATACTGGTATTTAGTAATCAAAATGTTAATATTATTTGATTTATTAAAGTTATAAAAGTAAAAACATTTATATTTTTTTCAGTAAAGTGCAAATTATGTTCTGGCCTTGGGAAAGCATAGGGGTTTTGAGCCCAACTTATGTTAATTTCTGCTCGTTTTGAGTTTGACTCAGTTATTTACTGTAATTTCTGTTCGTTTTGGGTTTCATTTATTCATCGATGCTGATTTGGTGTAGTTGCACGCTTGGTAGATTATTTGATTTTATTTTTGCTCATTTTTTGTTTAATGGAGTTGTTTACTTTTCTTTGAAAAACTTTTTTTGTGAAAAAGTTTTTTAATTAATACTCTTAAAAAGGGCACTAGAATTTCTAATTTTCAATCGAATGAGCTCCTTCCAAAGTTTCTACGACAACCTGTTCTATGCGAAGTGCCTTGGTGAAAAAAAAAATGAAAAATAACTTACTAAATGAATAATACATTGCTACACTGCTCAGTTACTTCGCTCGCTACACAGTGCCTACATTGCTCTTTACTTGGGCAGGACTATTGCGCTGCCTGTGAAGTAACTGATGCGCTGTGAATTGTTGTAACAAATAGTGTAAACTAAATATGGCAAACCCAGAAAATGTGGTGACCCCGAAAATGAAAAAAAAAATGGAAATGGAATGGAAAAACACTGAAATAAAAAATTCGAAATGATAATAAGAAAAATGATAATGGTAATAATGATCAATTTGTTAAAAATCACCCAAAGGAATAAATTTTCGTTTGAGTTTTTTGTGTCAATCTTTATAACATGAAAAGTAACTAAAGTGAGTAAGTATTTAACCTATTGGTGGTTGTCTCCAAAAATTGTTGAACAATCCAAGGATGTGTCATGTTCATAGATCTATTCAGATTCATCATGGACCTATTTACGAAGAAATCCGTCTATAGTTATTTCTGAGCCAGTGTGAGCCTAGAGTTCACTGCTAACTATCCGAGCTGAGCTGATGGTAGCTCATTGTTAATTAGTGATCGCAAAGAAACGCTGCACATGCTCAAGAGGGTATCTACAGTTAGCCGCTCCTCTATGTTTTCCACTATAAATGCCATTGGTACATTCTCAAAGTCAGGCAATCTGAAAGAGTCAGCAATTACCCATTTTGCACTAAAGATGGAAACTAGCCATCAACATCAAGCTTAGACACCTCCAGTTGTTTGGCCCCGTTACAAAGCCACGCTGACGATGTAATACTGAAGCAATTCCTGGATTGTCTCCCGTTGCCACCGTTGAGAAAGCGAGCAGAGGATTAAAGAATAATCTGGTCTCCTACTATCAAGTCTGACTTGTGGATGCTTGATGGGATGAAGAATTACGGCCGAAGTTGGTATCGAAACTGGTTGTCAATTGTCGAGCCAATAACAGCGATCAGGTCTTCCTAGAATCAAATACTTTGTCAGATCTTGAACTCCACGATTAACTAAGGACATACTATTACTACTAGCTACTACTAACAACTCACCGTAGCACCAAGCCGCCTGAAGCCAACACAGCTACGCATGCTCCTCCTCCATCCCAATCTATTCAAAGCCTCCGTTTTTACACCCGTCCACGAAGTTCCCATTTCTTTTAAATCTTTCTTTATGACGTCCTCCACCCTAGACGAGGACGACCTGCTTTCCGTTTAGCCCTAGACGGTTGGCCGAAAAGAACAATCTTCGGCAATATGTCATCCTTTATCCACACAACTTGCCCTAGCCACCTCAACCTTTCTTTCATCATAGCCCTAGACCCTAGAGACCGGTATTGAACCACATTTTTCGTATACCCTATTGTTTGAAATACGGTCAGTCAGCCGGGTACCCAGAACAATCCTTAAGCAATTTCTCTGGAAAACATTTAGAAAATCTTCATCTGCTTTTCTGAGCACCCATGCTTCAGAGCGATATTTGACCACTGTCATCACTGTAGCTTCTAATTTTCTAATCTTGGTTTGCAGACTTGTCTTCCAGTTCTTCTAAACTTTTTTTAACTGTGAAAAAACACCCTAAGCCTTGGCTATTCTACTTTTAACATCTTCACTGCTCCCACCATTTTTATTAATAATACTACCAAGGTAAGTGAAGCTGCCCACCTGATCAATCTTTTCATTAACCAACGTCACCTTTTCATCTTCACTTATTCCTACCTTTAGTGACTTAGTCTTCTTAACATTAATTTTCAAACCTATTCTAGCACCCTGAACTCGCAAAACCTCTAAAACGTCATTCATTTTTCTCACACTTTCATCGAGGATGCTTAAATCATCAGCATAATCTAAGTCCAGGAGACTTAGTTCCTCCCCATTTGATTCCGTGGTCTCCCATTGCCTTTCCTGTGCTCCTTAAGACAAAGTCCATCAAAATAATCCATATAAAGGGGGATAGAGCACAACCCTGCTTAACTCCCGATTTAATACAAAACCAGTTGCTAACCTCACTTCTTACTTTAATAACCGCAGCAGTGTTATTCTCGTACATAGCACTAATCACTTTAATATATTTTTCTGGTATACCATACAAGGATAAAACCTTTACTAAAGCTCTTCTATCAACAGAATCAAACGCTTGCTCATAATCTATAAAAATAAGGACCAAAGGTGTTTGAAGACTCAGGCACTTCTCAATTATTAGCCTAAGAGTGAAAATTTGGTCGACACATCCTCTACCTTTTCAAAAACCGCACTGTTCTTCTCTCAAAACTTTGATCTCGGTTAAGCAAATTCTCAAAATTTTCGACCCGTCTCTCTTTAGTTCTTTCCTTATCGCTAATTGTGGCCCCATTCCTATCTTTAACTGGGCCAAGTCCGGATTGATTACTCCCTCTCAATTTGTTAACATGCCAGTACAATATTTTACTATTATGCCATCTAACTGCATCTTCCAGATCCTCGGCAATTTTATCCATGGCCTCCACTTCACACCTCCTTAGTTCATATTTTAATACTTTCCCCACTTACTTTACATTCCTTTTATTTTCACATGGTCTATCACTCAGATAATTCTTGCACAAGTCCTTTCTCCTTTCTATTAAACATAAAGCTTTTTCACTAATATTCTTAGCTGCAGTTCTAGCTTTCTGCCCCTAAGACACCTTCAGCAACTTCACAAATTATTTTCTAAAATTATTCCAATCATCTGCCTCATTATTAAATTTTAAACTCTTAAGTTTTGCATTCAACTGTTTCTGGAAAGTTTCTCTCAAATTCTCATCCTGGAGTCTACCAACATCATAACTTCCCGGGAGGTAGTTACCCTTCCGATATTTCAGCTTTAAATTAACCCTTGACACTACTGAAGTAATCTTTACTTTTAACATCAATAGCAGCACTCCTATATACCCTAGTATCTTGTATTGCTCCTACCAGTCTTCGGTTTACTATAACATAATCAATAAGGTTTGCTGTGAATACCATGTTAACTTATGAGCCATTTTATGACCAAACACCGTATTGGTTATAACTAGATTGTTATACCTACAAAATTGTAAAAGTCTGTATCCATTACTGTTTTCTTTTCCTGCACCAAATTTACCTAGGCTAGGATACCATCTATCCCTATTTCTACCGACCTGGGCGTTAAAATCTCCTAGGAAAAACATATTTCTTTCTGAGACCCTGTCTATTTGCTCTTGAAACTGTAAGTAAAATCCATCTGAGTCACTAGTATCTTCGTCAGTCGGTTCTACAGAGGCGTATACTACTATAACTGATACCCTGAACTTTTTAGTCATAAAATGAGCAATTAGTATTCTATTGCTAATACCTTCCCAGGCTAAACAAGACGTAGCAGCTGCCTTATTCATCATGAGCTCTACTCCCTGTCTATATACCCCATCCTTCCTGCCTGAGTAAACAAATTCTATATCACCTAATTTCATGCTTCCTACCCTGGGATATGAGTTTCTGAAACTCCTAATAAGTCCAGTTCGAATTGTCTGAATTCGTCAGTCAAAATGCCGATACGATGGTCATTTTTTAAAGTCGTAACATTCCAAATTCCAATTTCCATGTTCTTTAAATCATTGAAATTATTTTCGCCTCAGGAAAAGCAGTGATTCCGGACACCAGTGCAGGACGGGGATCACACATCTTCTCAAGTCTACACCGAAGTGCTTAAGCCGGCTTAGAACCGGACAGCAAGAAGTCAATGGGATCTCCGTGAATGGAGGCTTTGTGTAATCCTGGGCCCATCTTGGTCACAACATGGTTTTCAGCACTTGGCGATGCTCTTCTATCAACGAGAGTCGAAATCCTGCACAGACAATCTCAAGCCTATTACCTCCGACTCATTATATATTCATGCCTACAAATATTATGCTACTACGGGGAGGTAGCCCATAATAGATAAATTAGCTAGGAAGAGGTTTTTCAGCCCGAAGACGCCGGTCAAAACATACCAAGCCCAGAATAATTGTCCATTAGTAAGAATCCCGTGCGAATGTTGTGTCGTTTACTAGGCTATAATTTCTTCGAGGGGAATCCCTCCTCAACTGGGAAGTGACTTGACCGCAAGGTCCCCTGTCTTGCAGGTACCCCGAAAGGGTCGAGACAGCCCTTTGCAGAGGCCGTTGTCCATAGATCTGGATATTACGACCTGCCGCAGTTGTTCTCCTATAGAGGATCCTCCCGCGATGGTATTCTGCATCACCATGCAATTTAACCCATTACTGGGAGAAAGTTTTTAATTCATGGGCCTTGTGGACAAACCAGTGGGCCCTTTGGAGTGTACATTCGAGGGGCCTTCTACCTTCTCCGCCTGTATTTATGACCCCGGGTGAGGGTGCCCCAGTTTCAATTATGGACCACCAGGGACAAGGTTCCCCCTTGGTCCGTGCCTCCTATAGAGGTACCTATAGATATTAGATATATATCTAAAGGTACCTATAGATATATATACCTCTATCTCCTATAGAGGTAGGGCGTTCCCCTATCGCCACCTGGGAACACGCTGAGTGGCCTGGGAGAGGCCAGGAACATAAATTAAGACAATGAAACCAAAACAATAAAATACTTTTAATGTTGTTGCGATTTTCTAATATTTCCTTAATAGCACTTCCTTCAAAATCGAACACAGTTTGAGTTTGACTCAAACTGTGTTTGACTATACGAGCCTAAAAGGATTTTCTAAGGGAATCCTTTTCATCTTTTTTCCATCTTTTCAATAATCAAAACCTGTTTCTTAATAATATACGATTTTTTTCACCAAATAAATAACTAAACAAAATCACTGAATAATTTCTTAGGAATTCTGAAACAGCCTGACTTTGAAGGCTGTTTCAAAGTCAAGGAAGAGCTTGACCTCTGATTCATTTGAATTAGGCTAATTGGGTACAAGATTGTATCAATGAATGAGGCACTTTTTCTGCTTTGATCCAAAATTTGATAAGCGATTATCGTAATTAAAGGCGAGCCAAAGATGACTCAAAGATGTTGACTAGTGGCTCGTCAATGTTTTTTTTTTTCGGAATTATTCGATTTTGCACATTCTCACAGCCAGGGTTGTACGCAGGGGGCCTTACGGCCCATCCCCCAAGACACTTTTCAAGAATGATCGAGAAATCACAAACAGTCGCTGTAACTAAATAAAAAATCCTTCCCTACTTGGGAAGGATTGGCCATTTTTTTTTTTATTGCGAATACAATTAAAAATTGTGGCTGCTAAATTCATTACATTCACATTTTCAGGACGGGGGGTTTACAAAAAAAAACTTTGAAAAACGGATCAGAAATGTGTTTATATGCATTTTTGCTATGTTTTTACAAGTCGGACAAACATTTCTGGGGAGGGGGGGGGACCTCCTATTCCCTCCCCTGGATACGGCCTTGGTACTTCTGCCAAGTGGTTGCAAGACTATCTCAATTAATGAGGCATATTTACTGTTTGGATCCAAAATTTGACAAACGATTAAGATTTGTTACATGTCATCCGAGAACGAGCCCTAGATGCTTTAAGAACAATTCTTCGTCAATATGTTTTATTAAGTAACTAATTTAATAAGGGCATAAGTGCGAAAAAAATGTAAGTAATTCAGATTAAGTTGTACAGACATCCAGCAAAAATGTCAAAGAACGGTAAAGGAAGTTGGGTAGAACTAAAATAGAGCGGATGTTCTTGGTCTCCCCTCCAGTCTTCTTTAGTCCCATCTGACTTCCTTTACTGCCTTCTGACTTTCTCCAATGCCTTACGAGCTGCTCTAGTCCTTTCTCACTTTTTTTACTCTTTCCAACTTTCCTTTTGGCTATTCGAACTTTCACAGTCCTTTATAGACATTTCCTCTCCTCCAGCCTCATTTAGTCCTGTCTAACCTTTCTTACTGCCATCCAACTTCTTTTGCGGGCTTCCAAGGTGATCTATTCCTTTGTGACTTTTTTAAGAGGCTTGTAACTTTCCCTATACATTTCCAGCTTTCATAGTCTTCTTTTGACATTTTTGTCTCTTCCAGCATCCATTAGTCATATTCAACTTCACTAGCCAGCTTTTGACCTCCTTTGCTGCCCTCTGACTTGAACTTTCCTTTCTGACTTTCTTTTTGTGTCCTCTCATCTTGCCAAAGGCTATTCTATCTTCTATAATTTTTTTACGACATTTCTGGTCTGCTCCGTCTACTTTAAGTCCATTCTGACTTTCGTTGTTCTATGCTGCTTCTTGATCTCCTCTAGCCTTCTTTCGTCCAATCCAATTCCATTTACTGCCTTCTAGCTTCCTTTACTCTGTTCCAACTAGCTCTAATCAATCCTTACTCTTTTTTTGTTCTTTCCAATTTTCCTTAGGATATTCCGACTTACTTGATTTCTTTCCTGACGTTCTTGGTCTCCCCCGGCCTCTTTGGTCCTATTTAACTTCTTTTACTGCCTTTCATCTTCACTTACGGCTTTCCGACTTCCTCTATTCCTTTTTGGCTATTTTAGTTCCTTGCAACTTTTCTCAGACTATTCCGACTTTCATAGTCCATTCTGACGTTTTTGGTCTCCTCAATGCTCTTTTAGTCACCTTCTATTTGCTTTACCGTCTTTTGACTTCCGTTACTGCCTTATGACTTGGTTTAGTCCTTCTCTGACGTTTTTAGTCTCCTCCAACTTCTCTTAGGCTATACCAGCTTTCAATCCCTTTCTGAAGTTCTTTGTCTCCTCTAACCTCTTTTAGTCCCATCAGACGTTCTTTACTGCCTTCGGATTTCTTTTGCTGCCTTTCAACTCTCTAAGCATTTTCTGATATTCTTGGTCCCAAATATGAGAATTCTCACAATTATGTATTTTTTGCTAAAAAAAAAAAAATTGTAAAAATTTACTTTGTGATTGGACCTGAAATTCAATAATATAAATGAAATTTATATTAATGAATATTACAAGAGAAAAATATTGCAAAATAGAAGATTTAATTAGATTGTTATAAATAAAATGATTCATGATTCATTGATTGAAATAAAAATATTTATATATTATCTGTTGAAAAAAAAGTGGAAGTGAATATTACAGATAAAAAAAAATGGAAAATAGAAGATTTAATTATATTGTAGCAGGGATGGGCGAAGATTTTTTGTTCATTTCGCTAGGAATAATTTTCATTATTATTTAAATAAGAATCAGACATAAAGGAAAGATGAAAAAAGAGGAAACAAAATGTAAGATTAATAAGGAGTGATTAAATTGTTGGAGAAGGTGTGCGCAGATCTTCTGTGCTTGTTGCCAGGCCAGGAGTCATTTTCCTTAGTAATTAAATAAAAATCGGTCTTGAAATAAAGATACAAAAAAGATTTGAAACAAAATACGAAATATTATATGAGCAAATAAAAAGCATGAGGAGGTGCTTCAGACTGGAAATCATTGGTAAAATCTTAATTCATATTACTGAATCTTAAAATAGGTTTTGTTTTCTTGCCGAGGGCACCAGCCTTTATGCGGCCTCTGCATGAGCTTTTGATACTCTAAAATAAAAGTTTATTTTTCTAAACAAGTTTAAACATGTTAGGTGTGTTTATTGCATCTTGATGATAATTTGAAATCAGGTCTGAATAGGGTCAGTAATGATAAAACGAAGTTCTTTTGAAGGGAAGCCCAGGTGTGTTTATTACACCTGACAGCTGGGCTATTACACGTGCGTTAAGATCCAGACATACACAATGTGCTCGGTATTTATCGAGTCCTATTGTCAATGTGCTCATATCTTATACCAACTGTTAGCCGATGTCGTCAGAACTTACAGAAGTTGTAGTATTTTGTCATCGGAACTTCACTTTTATGTAACTTTGGTTGTTTCTAAATGTTGCATTTCTACTGGGGCGCGTGGATAATATATTTGAAACTAGAAGCCTGGTCTCTTGAGATTCTACCATCATGGACTAAAATAAAATCTTAATCTCTTTCATAGTAATAACTTCCTATAAGTAAGAGGTAGCTGCTGATGGTTGTTTACAAATGATATTTTTTGTTTTTCGGCTAACTGCATATAGTTGATCTGTTTATGGGTTATTCTTAATCTAGGGGGATTGAGGATGCCTTGCGCTGTACTTCTGACGTGATAGACACCGATTGCAAATTTGGCGAAGGACGCGAAAAGTTCGATGCTTGGCTTCAAGGACTTCGTGCTGTCTACTATAGCTTGTGCGGCATAGACAAATCTATTTTGACAAGTAAGATTCTTTTTTAGTATACATGTCTCCTTTGGTATTTCTGTTTTAATTTATTGTCCGTTAGAGGCTTAAATTAAAAAAAACAGCTTTTTTTGCGAAAAGTATCAAGACAAGATATAAGGGTTTACTGAAAACTAAATACATATTTAAAGAGTGTTTCTCTTCTCATTTGACTTTTGTTTATTACATCCGAAAAAATCTAAACAGTTGTAATTTTTTTTTTTTTTTAAAGAAAGCAATGTTTCCCGATATAAACATTGTGTGACAGTCAATTTTACGATCTGAAATCTTATGTGGTCAGGCATGTTTTATTTACTTGTTGAGTTTTTATGGATTAAATAAAAAAACAAGTTTTTCAACTGAAAGTAAGGAGAAACATTAAAACTCAAAACGAAAAGAAATTATTACGTATATGAGGGGGGTCGCCCCCTCGTCAATACCTCGCCCTTAACGCTAAAGTTCGAATTTTGTCCCAATTCTTTAAGTTTGACTCCTGAATAACAAAGGCCGTTTGATTAGAATAAATAGCTCTTTTAAAAGTATTAAAAAACTTTAGCGTAAAGAACGAGGTATTGCCGAGGGGGAGATCCCCCCCCCCCTCCATACACGTAATAATTTCTGTTTGTTTGATTTAATGTTGCTCCTCAGTTTCAGTTGGAAAAACTTGTTTTTTTTATTTAATCTCTCATCGTTTTTAAATAATGCTGGGAAATCCGGCTCCCCCTCCATGGAAAATTCCCTTCCTCCATGAGAAGTTACTCCGTGGAAAGATCTTCCCATGTAACCCCGACCAGAAAAATCCCCCTGAATCGTCTGTATACTTCCCAATAACCAATACTATATGTAAACAATGGGCAAAGTTCATAACTTGCAGTCCTTCCCCCGGGGACTGTGGGGGGTTAAGTCATCCTCAAAGACATAGTTATTAGTTTTTTGACTTTGCTGAACAAAATGGTTATCTCAAATTTTGGTTGGGTGACTTTGGGGTAAAATGAATGTAGGAGGGGGGATAACTGCCCTCCAATATTTTTGGTCACTTAAAAAAGGCACTAGAACTTTTGATTACCGATCAAATGAGCCCTCTCCCGATCTTCTACGATCACTGGTTCGACATGATCACCCTTAGGAAAAAAAAAATAAAAACAACAAATAAACGTGATCTTTCTTCTGGCAAATAATGCAAAATTCCACATTTTTGTACGCAGGAGCTTGAAACCTCTACAGTAGGGTTCTCTGGTATGCTGAATCTGATGGAGCGATTTTCATAAAGATCATCTGATGTTTTAGGGGTGTTTCCCTCATTTTTCAAAAATTGGGCAAAATTTTCTTAGGCTCATAACTTTTTATGGCTACCATTAAATTTGATGAATTTTAAATATCTTGAATAAACATCAAAATTCGATCCTTCTTATGTATCTACTGTATTGTTATCAAAATTCTGTTTCTTAGAGTTTCGGCTAATATTGAGCTACATCGCTCCTTACTTACAGTTCGCTACCGCGAAATATTTGATTCGGAACTACTGAATACAGAGATTTCAATTAAGAGTGGGGGGGGGGGTGAGTATTCCTCACCCTACTCCCTAAATTTGAAGATATCATTTTGGGGTATTTCATTAAAAACATCTTTATTGAAAAAATTGAAAAAAACCTCCTCCCCCAGACTTTGCAAATTTATCTTACCACTACCCCTACATTTCCGCGAAATGACGTTTGTGAAGCATGTCTATACGCACGCTTTGGTGAAAATTTATTATGATATATGAATTATGTTTTCCGTTTATTTTGATTTTGGATTTCTATAACTAATCTTAGCCTCAGATTTGTACCAAACAGCCCCTTAAATCTTTCAATATCAACTTATGTTGATATTGAATATTGATCCAGAAATATGTGGCCTGTATAATGTGTTTTTATTTTGGACTTCTGCATTGCAATATTAGCTTCAGATTCATCATCAACAACCTGAGAATGAATTGTACTAATCCAAATACAAAGTGGTTCCAAAGTGACCCTAATGAGGAATTCCTCTCACTTTATAACCTAGATTGATATCTGGAAGGTGCTAGTCACTGAATATATTTTTTAGACCTGGTAGGCAACCCTCACTGCTGGAGTATCATTTCTTTCCTTGCATGTACGCAGCGAACGGTAGAGATAGATCATGTTAATGACCTTCTAAGGACTTCTCTGGACTTGAAGGAGTGCAAGTAAGATCTACTTTTAGTTATGTTTTGCTTAATTAGTGCTAGATAAAGATTTGCAACTGGCATTCATTTAATAATAGCTTTGATGTCTTTTTCTACTTATAGTGAAGTTTTTACGACAAAATTACGGCACATTGTACCTTTACTAACAAGCACGTATCGGTAAAAATCCTTTCTATAAAGATGGTGACAAAGGATGATTTTAAGAACAATAACAAAAATATAAGAACAATAACAAAACAATAACATAAAAGATTTGTTATTTTTGTTAACAATAAAGATAACAGAGATAACAATAACAAATCAATTGAAAATTGAAGAAGACTAACAAACCCAAGTCAAGACAAATTACTCAACCTAAAAAAAAGTTTCGCAAGACCTTGAAAATGAGGAAGGTTGAGGGGCACAAACAATACAGTTTGTATTGTATTGTGATGTATTGTGATGTAAACATCCTGTTTGTATTTGTAATATCATTCAGCCAACAGCTTCAGACAGTAATAAGAAACAGATTATCAAGATGATACTTGGTTTATGCTGCAGTAATGAATCAGACTATCAATTAGGATCTTCTTACGATCTTTTGGAAGAAATTTTTCTTGGACCTTTATTATACTTAAGTTGATTTATTTGAAAAGGGGTATGTTTCAGATCATAAGTAAGTAAGCAAGTGGGTTAATTGGAAAATCCGTGTTGGGTTTCTGTCAACATTATCAACCTTAGACCCCTGATTCTTAGCATTGGGTGAATTCCCCGCCGGTGGAGCATAGCAACATTTTGCTGGGTCATGGGCAGGACGTGCACCCTTCGGCTGACTATACATTAGCGCCTTAATTAAGAAAAAAAACAAAACAATTTCCGCCTGTATGACGTCGCATTCAAATGAGTTTAAATAGCAAATAAATACATGATAGTATTACAATGACGTTACAAATTGTATAAAATATGTTGTACTTAGAAAATATTTTTCATTAATATAAAATATGTTTATAGGACGACCAAAAAAGATACCAAATTAATGGCTTTTAAGCTTCCTTTAGGTAAATGCTTGTAAAATTTTGAGTCACAAAATTTATATATCAGGAGGAGAACATCAGGATTTTTAGCTATGCCTAGGTGGGGCATGGCTCAAAATCGGTTGGGAACCACTGCCTCAGATCTTAGTTCCTCGAGAGGCACACAGTGCGTCAGTGAGTAGCCTCCAGTCTTCCCTTAAGTAGGCCGCTGCGTATATGTCCTCCCACTCTGGGATGATACTGGTCTGGATGGCTTTTCTGTCACGTTCGTACGTTCTACGAAGTGTGTTTTTTGGTCTTTTTCGGTGATGGATGCCTTCTGATTACCAGTAGAGGATCTGGCATATGGAGGATACGTGCAAGGTATCGCCATTTTCTTTGATTCACAACGGAGGCAATGTCTGGTTGGCATATGCGAGGTTGGCACAGATCTGGTGGTTGCTGACATCACCCTGATTTTAGATAAGGAAAATTAGGCTGAGTAGCTATTTTTATTAATATTTCCATTTGTTTGATAACATCTAGTGGTATCTGCGCACCAGTTACTTATCTCAATATTCAATAGAAAAGAACCATCAACTTCTACCATGTTTGTAACATTTCAAGTTGCATTGTAAACATGATTCCTCCAGATGAATTTGAACACATTTATCAATCCTAAAGGTGAGGTTAAGTGAAAAGATAGGGGGGGGGGGGGGTAGGAAGGCGAGTTACTCCTGTTAAAAATTGATCCTTAGAATTTGGCGAAGAAACTTATTTTCAAAGGTGGTATGACGTTTCTCCTGTTTCGCGGTTAGCCTTAGGTACTCCATAGAGTAGCTCAGAACGGAAAAATCAGTGATCTGGAACAGTCTGAGTTTCAGTTTCTCTGAATATACTGCGGATTTCCCGACAGGTAGAAGTCACTGAAATGCTGTGTTGGCTAAGACTATTCCGGTGCGTAATTCTTTTTCAGAGTCGCCGCTGAAAGTTACCGTACAGCCTAAGTACTTCAAGTCAGTCACCGCTTCTAATCTCCTAGTTTGATTCCCATGGGTGAACTACTATTTGATATAGATTCAGTCTTTGGAGTGTTGATGTGTAGTACGAACTGTTCAGCTTTTTTCGCTAATTTGTTCGGGAATTCCTGAGGCTTTTTTTGTCAGCATCTACGAGTCCAACATCATCGGCAAAATTGACGTCCTGGAGAAGCTTTCCTGAATTTTGGATTCCATTTCTATTGATCTGTCTAAGGATATAGCCTACAACTAGGACGAAGAGAAAGGATAGAGGACACAGCCTTCCTTGACGCCAGTCATCACTTTAAAGAAATGTGTTTTACCGTCAGTGGTTTTAACACAGCATTCCGTCTTTTAGTACATAACCACTATTACGCGGACAAGTTTTTTGAGAAATCCCTAGAGCCGAAAGACTCTCCACAGGGTATGACGATCCACCGAATCTAGTGCTTTTTCGAAGTCCACAAAGAGTATGTATAAGCGTTGTCTCCATTCATTATATTCCTCCAGCATCATCCGTAGAGTAAAGATAATGTCAGCACCGGATAGTTTTGACCGAACTCCATGTTGTTCTTCATGCACGTGGAATATTTTCATTGATCACTTATTGATACTCGGAAGGTTAGACCCACAACGTAAGAAGAAAGGTGTTTGAGACCACAGCTTAAAGTTCCAACTATCTGTTGTGTAAATGAAAGTGGATGTAATGTATTTTGAAAAATAAAGCAAACTTGAAACTCCAATAAAGTATAGGAAAACAAGTGGGGCCAGATTTCAGAAAATTTTGAGTTTATTCAAGTCAGTTATAACCCAGCGCAAGGAGTATGAGTAGCTTATAAAAGTAGGATTTGGCACTAGTGTCGACAAAAAAGTATCAACACCATCTAGTGGCGATACTCGGCATTTCTTAAGCTCTGTAATCATTTTTGCCAGGAACATAGATCAAACACTTATTGCTACCCTAATTTTAGCAATTACACTAGTCAAATTAGTTGTTCTTATTACTGCACTGAAAAAATGTCAAGTTTCGCCAAACGCTAGATGGTGTTGATACTTTTTTTTGTCGCCAGTTCCCACTAATTTTGGCAATAGTTTCAGGCTAAAATAGGACTGCTTTATCTTAATCCTTCAAGAATGAATGGTGGTCTGACATAAAAAAAGGCGATAAAAAGTTTAAACTTTTATCACTATCGGTCGCGAATGAAAGGGCTCATTTTGCTGTATTCGCTTTAAAGAGTAAGTCTTTGGTTCAAATTTTTGAAAGGCAAATGGCTAATACAATACTTGGATTTGTCCCTGAGCCATACCTGTTACACTCTAAAATATTTTCAGAAAATCATTTGCAAACATTCATTTCAAAAAACTTTTTTATTTAATCTTACGAGAATCTACTGATGCGTTTAGCTTATTTTACAAATTCCAATCAAGGATTCTATAAAGTTATGCACATATTTATACAGTTTTCCTGAAGTATAAGGAACTTTTCTATTTGCTAGATATTCAAAATTTTGACCAAATTTGTAAAAATTTTTCAAAATTTACAAATTCAAAATTTGTCAAAAGTTTCGACCCTAAAAATTTCAAACTGAGCTTAAAACCTATAACTTTTGTTTCCTGAATTTAAAATTTTGTTTGAGTTGAAAAACTATAGCTTTCAATTAATGTATTAACAGCATTGCTTATATTTTTAAGCTATTCGCACTAAAGATCTTTTTTAGACATTGTAAAACTTCAAAACCTAGCTGGACGACTTTAAATTAATTAGAAAAAAAACTTTATGATTCTAGAATTCTGTCGAAATTTCTCATAGCTTTCTTTCTATATGATTAAAATGTTTGGGATGAATCCACCTGTCTTAATACTCGTTTCTCATCATGACCTGCTTCGGTAACTACTGCGGGATTCTAAATGAACTGATACGTAAGTATTACAGACAAGATAAAATATTGAAGAAGAAAGCAATCGAAAACATAATTTTCCTTTTATGTACGGGCATACGCTATTAGAAGGAAATATACTTTATATTGCAAACTGATCCACTCACAACATAGTTATGGCAATTGATGCTCTTGTTTTTATAATCTAATAGCTCCCTCCTCTATCAAACCCAGGTAGTTCCTCCCTTGAATCCTACAAATAGGACTGAAATGGCAGTGTTAGAGCGAGATTTGTATTTTCGCGCAATTCCTTAATAACATTTATAATAGCTCGTTCAACAAAACTTGAAAATACGTTTTTGAACCATTCACAGTATTTATTTTTGGCCCTCGGTTCAAAAGACTTAGGATAGCTATCATCTATGTGCATCTGTTGATTTAAATTTCATATCCTGTGAATATTTATCCGCTGATTTTATTTGAAAAGACATATCTACTACATGAGAAGGAGGTAAGAGCAAATGTTGTGCATCATTGGGACCAAAATGTTTTAGTACATTCGGCTCAAAGACTATTTGACATAATTTTATGATCTGTATACTATATTAGCAGATGATTGCCAGAATCTGACACCAAAATTTGATATTAGAAAATAAAAGGGAGAAACAAGATGACAAGCTTCAGGCAATTTTCGTGCTTTCTTTATCGGTACTACAACAAACACGCACTTGAATGAGAGTGCAGTCTTGAATGAATATTCAACATCTGAAAAACAGTCAATACCCAATGAAACATCCACAGAACAGTCAGAAGTAAGCTAGATCATGATCAATAAGCGTGAACAATGAACATAATAAAATAGCACCCTATTCAAGAGAAAATTAAATTTAAGAAAGATATGATATGACTCTTAAAAAATTGTAATAAGTAAAATTAATTATATGACCGAATAGTATCGACCTATCTTTAATTTTTGAACAAAAGACCATTCCAGCGAAATATCTGAAACTAAATGTCTGATTGTCTCTTTCGCTTATGGCCTGCCTTAAGAACTTGTTTTCTTCCTACTTTACTACTTCTTCCCATTCTTTCTTTCTTTTCTTACTGAGTTTAGTTAAAATAAGGTTAATTTATTGTTCAATTTTTAGTCGCCTTTTGGTTGCTACTGCCACTTGTAACGTGAAAGCAACAAGTCCTGACATAAGATGTGCCCCGATCACAGAACAGCTCAGTGAAGTTCTGCACACTTTTTTTTCTGCAACAAACTGTGGAACAATCTGCCCAAAGTCATCTGCCAGTGCTATCCAGATATCAGCGTTTGTTCTTATCCTTTCAATTCTGTTAAAAATGTGCAATATAAGAAACTAGCTTCCATATTTAATTAACTTACTTTCTCCACCATATTAAAAAGGCTTAGGTATAAAGGTGGTTTTCGCAAAATGGAAAGCAGATCCAAAATATAGCAGCTTGCGAAAGCTTTCCGCTTTTTCGGAAAGTGAATCCAGACAGGTAGTGGAAAGTTGAGCTGGAAACCGCATTTTTGGGTAATTTTCAAACCGGCCGAACAACGTGGAAGAATATGGCTACATTGTCCTGTTTGGCGTAGTGGGTTTGATCCCAAATTGAAAATACGAGATCGAGGGATCGAACCCACTTGTAGCGACACACAGCAGGGGCAACGCAAGGACCTTATTAGTCTAGAAGCGTCGTTAATCCAATTGTCTCCCAGCGTCGCTAATCCCAGAATATGGCTACATTTGTGAAAAAAAAATTGTGGCATACATGAAGAGGGCCAGTTCCTATTCCAAAGTGCAGGTAAGATAAATAGTCACAGTAGACGAATGTCTTCTATGCGCCTTCTTCACTTTCTACTCTCCCATTTTCGCTTTCCAGCGGTTTTCGAGATTTGCGAACGAGCTGGAAATTATTTCCGGGAATCTCTTAAAAACCACCCTGTAATATGACATAGATTTATTATCCGCTAAGACTATATAATGTAATGGGTGGTAAAGTATGAGAACAAAAGAAAGGGCAAACAACAAAGTATGGTTTGACATGAGTATATACAACAAAATAGGCTACCTCAACATTAACTTTCGAATGACAAAATTAACTCCAGTCTGTCTTTGGAGTAAGAAATTCCAAAGCAGGGTCTATCAGTCCAAATCTAATGATCATGTGCTGGTTTTTGTGACAAAAAATTGTCCAAGCACATCTTATCTGAAATATATTATACATAAAATTATCTTCTCTGTATGTGTAACGAAATATTTCTTTTTATTCTCACCTATTTCCCAAAATGCGCCGCAAGATAAGCACTTCTCATCAGTGACGAAGCCAGGGAGGCGTCTGAACTAATCCCCCCCCCCCCCTAAGGAGCGTAAGCAGAGTGTGACTATTTTACCTATCCCTTTCTTCTAAACGTCAATACATGAATAATTTACTCCATTTTGTCAGGTATTTTGTTAATTTTTTCCGTAATGTAGAGGACAGGTTTTTCATAAATGAGGGTAAGCCAATATTAAGGGGGAAGGTATATTTCTAATACCATAATATTCATAAATTCATTGCTGTGAACTAAGTACAGAGTTCTGTCAAACAACCATTTGACAAATAAATTCTTTCTAATCTGTTTCAGTGAACGCAACATGATCACCTTTTTAAGCTCTATATTGGTGTTTCCTGTCAAAAATGCCTAGGTCAAAAAGACTTCTTGCCTTTATTTCCTTCATTTCCCATGTTTGTTGTTGTTGCCTCACCCGCAACTTTGTCTTTGCAGTCGATCTTTTGTTTATATAACTGAAGTGTATTCCCGTATTTTGCCAGGTCATTTTGGATTTTCCAAATTTCAGTTTTTTAGATAAAGTTTCTGTTCCGAGAAAAAAAGAAGATATAAACAAAATATGTCTGAAAGTTTATGGAAAAAAATCATGTAGATCCTCGCGACAACTAAACTGGATCTTTTCAAACCTTCTCCAGAACAATTTTAAAAATTTAATCTTTAAAGAAAACATAAAAATCAAAGAAGAAAAATAAAATCTAATCGTTTAATCAAAATGTAAAAAGAAAATGGCTTTGAAAATTAAGAATACTTTAATATATACTATACGTATATTTACAACAGGGTATAATATTGTCAGCATATACATAACATGGGTATAAATACTTTTCATATAATTTGAAGTCTAAGAAATTCGTAGAAAGCATAATTTACGGAGCCACATAAAGGTTGTGGCATCAACGGTAACTTTGAAATAACCAGACGCTTGTTATAAAATAACTAGACTTTACAATAATATATCACATCACGAAAATATTCCACTTTGCACGATTTCTTCTATAGTTTTTAGCATTACTAAATCTAAGCATTTTAGGCACGGTAACTATTTATCATCCGCTTCGGGGTATTTGCGTTGCTTATTAATCCCCAGCTCTCTGGCGCAATAATTGTTTTTCATACCCAAAAAGGGTTGGTAGCTAGAAAGATCGACATAAAAAGGATTCTCAATATTGTCTCATCAACTAAGCTTTGGGACTTGACTTCATCTATTCGAATATAAAAAATTTCGGTGATAAATAAAACTTTTTGATTACCAAGTTCCAGATTAAGAAAAATAGGAGAATTAAATCGAAATTTGTGGTTCTTTTTATTTAAACGGTTCTTTATTTTCAATTCGCCATGTTGTTCCGTTAGTTTGGGAGAGTTTGCCTGAGGATTTGAGGAATGTTGGGGGTTTGCAGGATTTTCGTAAGTCGCTAAAGAACCATTGTTTTGATGTGTATATTTTGAATGGATTATTCCACGCCACTTAAGTTTTGTTTTTGAGGAGGGTTTAGTTGCAGCTGAATATGATTATAATTATTATAATTTTGTTAGGTGTTGTTTGGAGGTTCGTTGGTTTTCGGGTCCGGTAAGTTGAGCTCTAATTATGTTGTTTTTTTTCTATTTTTTTTTTTTTTTTTTTTTTTTTTTTTTTTTTTTTTTTTTTTTTTTGGTTTCTTGGTTTTTTGATTTATTAGGTGGGTTTTCTCCCGCACAAGCATTGCTTCAGGGAATCGATGATGTATATATTTTTTTTTTTTTTTTTTTTTTTAAATAAACCCATTGTTACTTAAACTATTTTTTACCCCACTAACTCTAGGAAAAAGGAGGCGCCATAGATGTATCTAATATTATTTATACCGATTTCACTTGACTACTCTTCTACACTGATGTTCAGTCAGCTGTGGCCAATGTTGTTTATTACAAATGCCAAATTACAAATTGCTCTCAAAAGGGTCACCACGAAATTAAATCTACAACTTAAAAAAAAGTGTCTAGTTGAGGCAAAGGAAAATCTTAGTGGAAGATTCAAAATGTTTCTTCGACGCGACTAAAGATACGGTAATCTGGCTCCCTAAAACTTGACTAGATAAAGTAAAACTTGAAACCTGGATTGCTTTGATAAGTAACGATTTCGGACGCTGAAAATGCACCCCCAAGGAACCAAAAGCTTCAAGGAGTTTATGCAATTGGTTGAAATATAATTGGCTAAAAACTCTGTTGTTTGAAAATGATCAGATTTTAGATTTTATCATAAGGATTTCAGATTTTATCATAGTAAAAATGTACTCAAAATTACCCGTATGAATAATTAGAATTACTTTTCTCTAAAAATGTCATGGATTGTTAATTGTATGAATGTGCAAAGCTTGATTTTAATATAAAAGTAATCCTCAGGGGGGGGGGGGAGGTAGAAACAGGGAAATATACACTAATCTAGGATAAAGTAATAAAACCATAAAATCTTGACAATCCCAAGGTAACCTAACGCAGAAGTCTTAAACTCTGCGGAATGAAGGATTGCTTACCAGCAAATACGACATAACATATGACGATTTTTTAATACTAGGACACAAGATGTGGATTTAAAACTAAAAACCATAGAAGAATTAGTAAACACTAAATATTGATTTTGTAACACTGAACTTTAATCAGGAACTTTTGGCGACGTAATTTTCTATTGCGCCTTTTTTTCTGTTTCTACAGAATTTTGTTTATTTCTATAGAAGTTTTTTCTATTCTATCTAATCAAAATTTTGTGGTTACTCAGTCAGACAATAAATTCTACTGCAAATAGAATCTATAGCCTAACAGTTGGCATTGTAAACAAGACATTAAAAAAAAAAACAATAGAATAAAGTTCGTACGACAAATGTATTACCAACAAACAGATAGTGAAAAGGGCGAACGAAAATCCAGAAAAGAGAAATACGAGAATAAGATAAGGCAATCGCAAAACTATGCGTATTAAAACTGTTATTCATACCTGAAAACAGTTGTATCGCAATAATTGTCCTATTTTGAAAACATTTCCGGTTACTTCGAGTTAATATTAGAAACAACTCTTCTTATTACAAGACAAACTTAATCATCAGTTTTGAGGAGGCCGCCTATTCGAAGCTTACAACATCATTTTTGGACACCTTCAGAGCTTTACAAATATACAAATCCTAATGACCCCTAGTCAGGGGTTATTCCGCTTTAGTAAACACAGATACAACTGGATTAACATTACAACTTATCAACGAACCACAAACCGACGAAAATAAAATTATGACTTAAATCATAAAATTGGATAATTCGGATAATCAAAGATTCTTAACCAAGTTATTATAGCAGTTGGAAGCTTTGCAGATATACAATTCGCAAACTCACATCCTAATACGCTTACAGATGAATTATGTTGTACCGCTTCAATGTAAAACCGATTAATGATAATATATTAATAAGAACAATAGCTTACATAACAAAAATATGCTTCTGATCCAAATAATTAAACATAAATGCTATAATAAAAACCTTTATAACAAACACTGTCTTTCTAACTATTGAAAGATTTGCAGGAATACTAAACCGTGACTTAGCATCACAATTTACTTCATTTCCTCGTGTATAAATAAATGAATTCCAATAGTCTAAGTATTCGAACCAAGGAAGAGAAACACTGATAGAACGAAGCTTTTCATAACGAAAGACATGCTTCTCACTAGATTCATCAAATATGAGAGAGATCTGTTTAGTTGAAATTATACAACCGATGTGTTATGATCCCTTATAGGCTTTACAAATATACAATTTTCACTTTACAGCCAAAATGACGTAACAAACGCGACATAAAAAATATAAATAAACTGTTTTACGTCAACATCTCTATTCACCATCACTATGATTGATGATTCCCCCGATTTCGGTCAAAATCTCGCCTATGCTCCCTCTCTTTCTGCCAGTGCTGGTTTTCATAAGGCGGATAGGGTTGGTGATATCCTGAGCCTGGAGGTGGGGGCTGCGACCCATATCCATAATGTTGATTAGAATATGGATAACGACTTCTTTTATCTTGATTTCCTCTGTAGTCCCGGTTATAACCCCCTCCCCAGCCATGTTGTCTGTAGCCTTGGTCGCCCTTGTTTCCATACCTAGAAATGTATAATATTTGAAACCTACAAACCTTAATATAAGAACTAAAAAAAAACTTTTGCGCAAGCACACAATGATCTGCGTAGCGCAAGTACCGATCTCTTGATTCTTTTCCTTTGTCCGGGAATGTCATCCATGGTTGGGGACAAATCATTCGAGGCTTCCCGTGTTTTTCCCACAGATTTCTCCAGGTATCCATTTCAAGCTGGGTTAACTCTGGCCGAGCTTAAAGTGTCACATCGCCGACCCACGTTCCAAATAAAACGATGAGCAACACTAGGACTCGAACCCTTTTAATTACGGACGCAGGATTGCAAATTCAGCGCGCCAACCACTCAGCTAGTACGGACATAGAACCAGTGAAAATGGGCCCTATTTCGAACATGAGACTTTTTACCAGCCTTTGCTTTTTTCTTTATTGATAAATACTTTAGCCAACTGTTATGCTTAAACGAACATACAAGAATAGAAAACGAACTTGCAGCACCTATTTCTGAAAGAGTGGTCTAATTAGGCGGATTTTTGAAACCTGAAAATAGCCAATGTGAAATTCTCAACATTATAAATTTAGAGATTGTGTGAGACACTTTCAATAGGAGTAAAGCTAAGTAAAAGCTAAGCATGTAAAGTAGGGAAAGCTGAAAATCTTAACAAGAGTCTTGGGACAAAACCCAGATTATCAGCAAGCGTTCGATTCAGCTGATAGAAGAGCTTTAGCAAAGGTCTTATCCGTGCATGGTATACCAGACAAATACATTAAAGTGATTAGTGCTATGTACGAGAATAACACTGCTGCGGTTATTAAAGTAGGAAGTGAGGTTAGCAACTGGTTTTGTATTAAATCAGGAGTTAAGCAGGGCTGTGTTCTATCCCCATTTATCTGGATCATTTTGATGGACTTCATCTTATGAATGAACTTTTAGAGGTTTTGCGAGTTCATGGTGCTAGAATAGGTTTGAAAATTAATGTTAAGAAAACTAAATCGCTAAAGCTAGGAATAAGTGAAGATGAAAAGGTGACGTTTGGTAACGTTAAGGTCGATCAAGTGGATAGCTTCACTTACCTTTGCAATATCATTTGTAGAGACGATGGGTGCCGTGAAAATGCTAAAAGTAGAATAGCCAATGCTCAGGGTATTTTTTCAGAGTTGAAAAAAGTTTGGAAGAATAGGAAATTAGGTCTATGAATCAAGAATAGAATATTGGAAGCTACAGTGATGACAATGGTCAAATATAGTTCTGAAGCATGGAAGCTCCAAAAAATGGAGGAAGATTTACTAGATGATTTCCAGAGAAATTGCCTACGGATTGTTTTAGGTACCCGACTGACTGACCGCATTTCAAACAGTAGGCTGTACGAAAAGTGTGGTTAAATCCCGCTTTCTAGGGCTATAATGAAAGAAAGGTTGAGATGGCTAGAGCACGTTCTGCAGATGGAGGATGACAGATTGCCAAATATTGTCCTTTTCGGCCAACCGTCTAGGGCTAAACAAAAAGCAGGTCGTCCGCGATTGGTGTGGGAGGTTTGTCGTAAAGAAAGATTTAAGAGAAATGGGAACTTCCTAGGAGGGTGTAAAGACAGAGGCTTTGAATAGATTCGGATGGAGAAGCGCGTGTAGCTGTGTTGGCTTCGGGCGGCTTGGTGCTCCGATGAGTTGTTAGTAGTAATAGTAGCATTTCTTTGCAAATTGATAATGTTACATATGCCTCTCTCCTTTGACAAATGCCATAAAAAACACTAATGAATGGAGAAACTTATTAATACTTTTTGCTAAACTTGCAAACTCTAGGACAAAAAGTTTATATTATTAAATTTACTCGAATTTGGATTTTATTTCAACATATGCGTGCCTCTCTGGTCAAAATTTTAAAGGAAGCAACAATAGGATGTTTTCCGAAACTGGAACATTCCTAGACAAAAAAGAAAATATTAAAGAGAAAAGTTTGCTGGTTCAAAAGAAAAGCTACAAGGAATTAAAAATGCCGTTATTGATTACATAAGCTATTACTTATGGAACGCAAGCAATAAAAGTAATAATTAACTTTACAAATACAGGACTATTCCTCCCTAATCACAAGGGAATTTCATTTCTGCTAAGAAAGGTCCAAAGAATACCTTTCCCAGCAATGCACAACATCGTGTCTATAATTATCTTCAGTTAAAACGCAATCTGTTTTTCTCTTCAGTTTAAATGCTCTATTTTTAGAAATTTCAAAATCATGACCTTTGTGCGTATTGTTATAACTAAAACCATAATTATCCAGTCTCATGTGAACCCATTTGACTTCACATTGTTCGATAAAGGTTAAGAATATTTCTCATTGTAAATTGTCAAAACGATTCATTTCTCTTTTTCACTGGCGTGCCAAGAAAGACAATTTCAATTAAGTTTTAGATTGCAATCGAGTTTAGAAGAGAATGGATCTAACAGGATTTTAGCATTGTCTTGATTTGTCGGACTTGGTGATTAAAATACTTTAAAATTGGGCCCGCGTAGAACGGCTACCACTTGGTATAAAGCTACTCCGTCAGGTTTATTCGTCCAAAGGTAAAATTTTTTTTACCCATGGTAAAAAATATTACGGTATTTTCTTAGGGCGGTCACAACTAGGTAAAAAAACCTTTAAGGCACACATATTCAATCAGAAACATTAAAGAATGTGCTAAGTGGAGGAAGTGGTCTATTGAGCAATTAATTTATTGATTAATTAATGCCAGAGAAAAAGGGTCTAAACGGGCAATAGCTGACGTGAGATGTCATTGCTGTTTCTTCCTTAAAAAAACTCAAATTTTCCTATCAGTTTCCCACTCTTTGATACTGCAGTAATTTTTTCTTTTTTTTCAAACCAGAGAATCTACGAATATAACACATTTTTTCTTTTCACGTTCACAGGAAGTATCTTCCTGTATTAACACTCACGCAAAACCCTCCCCCCAAGGTTGGACTTGTATATATCTATACATACATAGGATGGAACCCTGTGGTGGCAAAGTAGATTGAGGCTTCGCACTACAGGGCCAAGGGTTCGATTCCAGCTGCCACAAGGTTGGGTGACAGGCTGGCTATCTGTCACTGTAAAAAGGCCCAGCAGCTGGAATGTCGATTTGACCCTATAAGCGCCAAGTATGGCTCTAGATGAAAATGGTAGATTTTTTTTCTTTTTTTTTT
>JAQQPU010011426.1:13694-25950 GCA_029168905.1 Artemia sp. Kazakhstan ARC1039 | reverse complement strand
TCCACATATATATATGTATTTACTGGCTGCGTATTTACATATTAGAGGGGAGGGGGCTTAAGTAAAGCGGGGCTGCATGCAAAATGTAACCTAACATAACCAAAATACCAACTAAATATTTGTTAAAAATACAGTAATGTATTTTTCCACTGAGCCGAAGCTAATTGTCTCCGTATACAAACTGCAATAAACCGTTTATTTTCGGATTTTATAGATACAAATTCTCGAGTGTGTACTGGCTAACAGATATGAACCAATGAGTGTTTCAAAACAGAAATTGTACAAAAAATTGTAGGTTACAAATTGTACAAAAAATTGAATAAAAATCGTACAAAAATTGTAAAAATTGTACAAAAAATTGTAGGTTACAAAAAATGTAACCTAACCTTACCAAAATACCGACTAAATATTTATTAAAAATACGGCCATAATGTAGTTTTCCACTGAGCCGAAGGTAATTGTCTCCGTATACAAACAGCAATAAACCGGTTATTTTCTGATTTTATAGATCCAAATTCTCGAGTATGTACTGGCTAACAGACAAGAACCAATGAGTGTTTCAAAACAAAAATTGCAGGTTACACATTGTACAAAAAAATTGTACAAAAATTGTACAAATTGTACAAAACATTGTAGGTTACAAAAAATGTAACCTAACCAAACCAAAATACCAACCAAATATCTATTAAAAATACAGCCATAATATAGTTTTCCACTGAGCCGAAGCTAATTGTCTCCGTATACAAACAGCAATAAACCGGTTATTTCTCATTTTTTAGATTCAACATCTCGAGTGTGTACTGGCTAACAGATAAGAACCAATGAGTGCTTGACAACAAAAATTGAAACTGTCGAAAACGAGAGACCTTTAAGTATGGGCCTGTCAGCAGAAATAAGTCACCAGAAAATAAAGGAATGATCCAGCACTGTTTTCATTTATTGTTTTGGGCATAAATTGGAAATGTATAATGTTCGCAAAGCTTCTGCGACCTATTTGTTTCACTAAACTTTCGACCTTACCGCTAATCTATACAAATGTTATTTACTACCTCTCAAGAAACAGACACTGTAATTACCTCAATAGCAAATTTCAAACTCCAGTCATCGGCTATGACAGACAATTGTTTTCAAATCAAATTTAGATTACAGGGTGTTGGATAGAATCAGTTTGAAACGCTGTGATCAGATCCTGTGTAATTTTAACATAAGTTTTTGCGTCATTTCAATGATGCATTGTCAAATTTCAGAAATTGGAATGTAATAGCGGTTTTAAGACGATTAGTAGTGACAATGACTAAAAAATAGGCGGGTATCTGAATTGATTGCACCTTCAATCACGTTTGACAACAAGTAAATTTCTTAACCATAAGAAGTGTGTCCTTGCTCTCTTCTAAAAGGTTACAGGCTTGAGCTGATGAAGCTATTCTTATTATGGTTGCCGCGTCAGATGCAACCTAGTAAATAAAAAACGAACTCTTACCCATGGTAGCCGAAAATTTAAAAGGGTGTTTGAAAATGTTTATTAAGGTGGTAAATCTACCACTAGAAATATATTTATTTATTTCATGCTGCGTTAGTTTAACGACAATTAAGCGAAAAAAGTAAAATATAAAAAAAATTTAAAAACATCTATTGTCAAGCTCTTTATAATTATATATGTGTATTTTTTTTTTTTTTTTTTTTTTTTTTTTTTTTTTTTTTTTTTTTTTTTAACGGGGATAGTTCCTTTAGGCCTTTGAGACTAACAAAAACATTATCATCAACATTATGCTTTTCTTATAGGCTATATTTGAAAGTGAGAAGGTAAAGGTAAAGAATATGGCAAAAGACTTTACATTTCCTTCCGGCGGTGCTCATTTCCGTTCCATGGCTCTTCAACAATGAACTGCAATGGGAGGGGCGGGACCAGTCATTTTGTACTCATTAGGTTTAGTTTACCCAGGTTTCTCCAGGTACCCAATCACAGTTGGGTCGACTCTGGCTGAGCTTACAGAGTCATGTTACATATTCTTTACCAACAACTAGTGACACACAGACTCGAACCCAGTGCCATATTTACAAAGAGGCCTACTAGGCCCAGGTCTAGGGGTGCACAATGTCAGGACGCGCAATGAATTATCGCTGAGTGATTTTTTTCGTAACAAAGACTGGACTGAGGTAATTTACCGTTTTAGTGCCAGGGGCACTTTGCCGCCGCGTTGCCTATTCAAAGGAAAGAGATTTTAAAACAATATAGAAATTCCGTGGCCACTTATAACCTGTCAGATGTCTCCCAAGCTGGGCAGCTGAGACTTCAGTATCTCTTCTCTCTTTCATTCTTTTAGCTGATCATTTGCTTTCTGTCTATTGCCTCCCCTATCCCTGAATTTTTTACGATTTATCGTAAAAAAATTCAAAAATTGAGCGGCAAAAACGCTTGGGCTTAGAAGCGTCAAAGCTTTAAATCCGGCCCTGCGGACCCTCCCCCCCCCCCCTGTCCTCACGAACAAAGGACCTCAAGTATAGCTTGCTACCCATTCGGCTAGGACGGCTTAAAGTGAGAACGAGGATAAAAAATATCTCACCATTTTCAAAAGCAAATGAGGTAGCATTAAATGAATAGACTAAGGAACCCAGCTTCTTCGTGATGACCTTGTATGAATCTCAATTTCACAAAAATGCTGCTTAGTGCCTTTTGAATTACCGTTACCGTTTTTTTGTGTGTTTTTTAACTGGCTATAGAATGGCTGTGTCTACACATCTTGTCAGTTTAAAGTTTTTAGTGCAACCATGTTTAAGTTTTTCAGCAATAATTGATTTTCTTCTCTCTTTCATGTTTTTTTCGCATTCATAGTTTATTGGATTTATTATCCAATTTATTATTTATTATCTTTACTTTCTTTTTTTAAGCGAGTCCGAATCGTTCTGGGCATTAGAAGTTCCATGAAAACCGCAGCTACTCCGAGGTCAGATTGCCTTGATTTTTAATGTTATTAAAAACACGTTGATCGGAGAGGCGGATACAGGTTCATTACGAAAACGCTTTAAATTTGTAAAGTACAAGTAATCACACCCTACGGAATACGATTGATCTTGTCAAAATCTTCACTGCTAATTTAGCTAGCTCTAATTTGAGCCAACCGGAATTTTGATAGGATTTTCTGATTGGCTAAAAAATTCCATAAGAAATTTTCATTGACTTGAATTGTCATCAGAGAAACCTCGGTTAGAAAGTAAAAAAGCTAAAGTTTCTGTACAACAATATTAACAAATCTGTGCATTTGAACATTTTTTTACAACACATTTATTTGAAGTCATAGAGTATAATTAGAATGTGGCGGGTCATATCAAGGCCGTATCCAAAATGGGAGAGGGAGGGGGGTGTTAGGAGGTTTTCCTGAAATGCTTGTCTGACTCATAAAAACGCAATGAAAATGCATAAAAATACATATTTTATGCGTTTTTCATTTGTTGTTTTTTGTAACCCTCCCTCTCCCAAAAAAACATCTGGCTCATATAGAATAATTGTCTACCCGCTGTCTTTCTTTTTTACCAAAGGAGAGTCATTTAACTTTCATAGCCAAAACTTACGAAAGCCCTATGGAGAATCTTCTTCTGTAAAAGTTTTTTTTAAAGACATTATATTTGTAAATGATGCATACAAGGTCGTATCCAGGTTGCATATACAGGTTATTTGCGTATTCCTATCACTTTTTTACCGCCGATCCCTGCTTTTCATTCTTACTTCTACTTTTCAAACATTCTGTTGTGCTCAAGCGCCCGAAATTCCATTAGTAGGAACATTGCTTTGACTTAATATTTTCAATCTGAATCCAACTTCAAATTCTGGATTAATTAAAAAGTGATAATCCACTTAGTACAGCTCCAATTGTAAGCTTTTACTGTGATGTCTTTTCAAAGATGTTCTAAATTATTCAGGAGTAATCAAACTCAAATGGTGCCATATGCTCAAGTTAATCCAGCCAATTACCTAAGTTCAATTGCTGGAACACCCTTCACTTTAGGAGTTACAACGATCTTGAATAATTAATGGAGTCAAGAAGGGGTGAAGCATAGAATCTGCAGAATGGACATCAAAGTGTTCAATGAGATAAATAGGTTACGGCTAAGATGAATTACAGTCGGGAGAAAAGGCAATCGTTTTATTGAAGTTTCCAGTCTGGTTAGAGTCAAACTCTAAGAAATTGGAAAACTTCCTCTTCGTTGCTTCAAAGGAGATGTGAAAGGATCATGAGTATTATTAAACTCTTCGTGGTGATTACTTGATAGTTCTTAGAGGTTCTTTTGTTTTAGCTTATCTTTTTGGGCTGAATAAGCTGTTCCTAGCTATGTTGCTTATTATCGGTTGTATTATAAAATTTGCAGGAATGAATTTAGGTTCTCGTTTTACTGACCGAATATAAACAGTAAGTTATAACCAAAATTATGATTCGATCCCCCTTCTAGGGCTATAAAAAAAAAAGGTTAAGGTTTCTTTGCCATGTCTTACGAATGCAATATGACACATTGCTGAAAATTTCGCTTTTTGGCCATCGATCATTGGCGAAATGAAAAGCAGATCGTCCCCTAATGGGTGAAAGAGGTCGAAAGGAAGGATGGAAATTGGAACTTCAAGGCAGAGGTAAGGAAGGAGACTTTGAATAGATGAGGATGAAGGAGGTGTGTTTGTAGCTGGCTTGGTGCTATAGTGAATTGTTAGTAGTCCATGGTGAATCGATAAGTGAAGAGCAGCCCTTTTTGATAGAAACCGAAATTATAAGAAACTGAATTTTGATAACAATACATAGCCTACATCAAAATACTTTGTTTTTTATGTGGATTAAAATAAATATAACAAAGTTTCTCCTTGGAAAATAAAGTGCAGATCAAACAGTTTGTGGTACCTAACTCGGCTCAATAGCGTCCTAAACTCTAAAGAAAACAAAATTTCGATGACAATCAATACATAGAAATAATTGGTTTTTATGCTGTTTCCAAATGTAAAAGTTTATTAAGTTTAACTTTACCCAGCAAAGGCTACGAACCTTAGAAAATATGCCTAATTTTTGAAAAAAGGGAGAAATCCCTCAAAAATCAAGAGATCTTAACAAAAATCACACCTTCAGAGTCAGCATATTAGAGAAGTAAAATGTAGAGGTTTTAAGCGCCTCTTAACAAAAATGTGGAATTTTCTATTTTTTTTGGCAGAAGAAATATCTTGGTGCGTGTTTATTTGTTCTTCTTTTTTTTTTAGACTGATCGTATCGAGCGAGTAACCCTAGAAGATCGAGACAGGGCTCATTAGATCATTAGATCAGAATCAAAAGTTTTAGTACCCTTATAAGTGACCAAAAATATTTCGGGGGGGCAAATAGCCCCCTGACAGCTGGAATAGCCCCAAGACAGCTGGAATACAAGAGCCGTTGAATTTGAATAAGCAGCTTTTTAAAGCACTACAAAAATTTTGCGTAACGAGCTAAGGGTTGAGGGGGGGGGCTAGACCCTCTAAAACACGAGATAACGTCTGTTCTTTTTAAGTGTTTCTCCCATGTCATAACTTACTACCCTTGTCCTGAGGGGTGTGGGGGGTTTGTCATACTCAAAGACAAAGTTTCCGGACCTTTAAACTATACGTTGAACAAAATGTCTATCTCAAAAGTTTGATGTGATGTGCTTGGAGAAATTGTGGGCATGAGAGAGGGTTAGTTGCCCGCCAATCACTTTCGACTATTGAAAAGGGCAGTAACCATTTCAATTTCTAATCGAATGAGCCCTTTTTGACGTTTCTACGACAACGCTATCTATAAACACCTTAGGTTCCCCCAGGGCATAACTTAAAAACCTTGCCCTAAGGGCTGTGAGGGAGTTGTCATCCTCAAATATCTAATTTCCAGAACTTTCAACTACGTTGAACAAAATGGGTATCTCATAATTTTGGTTGGATGTGTTTGGGGATAGTGGTGGGCGTGAGAGGAGGGGTGTAGTTGCCCTCCAATCACTTTTGACTATTAAAAAGGGTACTAGCCTTTTTAATTTACAATCGAATTAGCCCTTTTTGAAGTTTCTACAATAGCGCTTTCTGTAAAAACCTTATATGCCCCCAGGACATAACTTACAACCCTTGCCTTGAGGGCTGTGGGGGGAGTGTCATCCTCAAAGACATAATTTCCGGACCTTTGAACTACGTTGAACAAAATGGCCATATCAAAATGTTGATCGAAAATGTTTGGTGAAATGATGGGTGTGGGGGGGGGGGGTTGATTCTCCTTCCGATTACTTTTGACTATTAAATAGGTCACTAGTCCTCTCAATTTTCAATCAAATGAACCCTTTTTGAAGCTTCTACGACAAAATTTTCTATAAGAACCTTACATGGCTCAAGGGCATAATTTAAGACCCTTGTCCTGAGGGCTATGGGAGGGGTGTCATCCTCAAAGACATAGTTTCCTGACCTTTCAGGAAATCGAGAGGGATAGTGCTCTTATTAATAGTCAAAAGCTATCGGATGGCGAATTCCCCCCCCCCCACGCTCGTCACTTCCCCAAACACTTCCGATCCATATCTTGATAGAGTCATTTTGTTGAGCTTAGTTGAAGGGTCCAGAAATTATGTCTTTGAGTATAACAATACCCCCCCCCCATAGCCCTTGGTGCTAAGGTTATAAGTTATGCCCTGGGGGTATATAAGGTTTATAAGGTATATAAGGGCTGGGGTATATAAGGGTTTTAAGGTATGCCTTGGGGGGATATAAGGTTTTTATAGAATTGTTATCGTAAAAACTTCAAAAAGAGCTCATTCGATTGGAAACTGAGAGGGCTATTACCCTTTTTTAATAGTCGAAAGTAATCAGAGGGAGATTCAACCCCCCTCCCCCCCATACCTATCATTTCCCTAAACACTTTCGTTCAATATACACCCTCGATCAAACACTCTTTAATGAGAATCCCCCCCCCCCTGCCCATCATTTTCCCAAACGTTTTCGATCCAAATTTTGATATGACCATTTTGTTTAACGTAGTTAAAATGTCTGGAAATTATGTCTTTGAGGATGACATCCCCCCCCCCAAAAAAAACCTCTGGACAAGGGTCTTGAGTTTTGCCCTTGAGGCATATAAGGTTTATATGGAGAGTTTTGTCGTAGAAGATTAAAAATGGGCTCCTTTGATTGGAAATTGAGAGGATAAGTGCCTTTTTTATTAGTTGAAAGCGATCAGAGGGCAAATGCGCCCCCTCCCCCCAGACCCATTATCTCCGCAAACACTTCCAATTAAGATTTTGAGAAAGCCATTTTGTTCAACGTATTTGAAGTCTGAAACTTATGTCTTTGAGGATAAAAAATACCCCCAGCCCTCAAAGCAAAGATTGTAGGTTATGCCCTGGGGGCATTGACGGTTCTTACAGAAAGTGTGGTCATATAAAATTTGGAGAAGTATTGGTAATCAGGCCCTCTTGTGCTCTTTGTAAGAGTCAAAGTAATCGGAGGGTATCTGCCCCCCCCCCCCCGACACACACGTCATATTATGCCGAGATGCATCTAATAGAAGTTTTGGGATATTCATTCTATTCAAAATAGTCTAAATATCATATAACAAGGCTCTTGGGGTTGAAACAAACCTCAGAGATTAGGGGCAAGGGTTATAAATTGTGCCCAGGGGTTATTTAAGGCTTTATGGAAGGAATGGTTGTTAGAAGAGGATCAGGTACTGGTGCATTATGCGCGCATCGTGAATAAGACTGTATCAAGGAAACCAGTCACAAAACCCCTGAAACGGGTTATTTGCTAAAAACTGCTATAGACAAATGATTGCAAAGCCGTGGTTTCTCAATGAGTTGCAATATATAAACAATTGTTTTTCGGGGTTTAGGGGGGGAGGTGCCTAGGTTAGGTTACGTATTTAATACATGCTCTGCCTTATACACCCACCCCTTATTTACAAATATATAGCCCAAATTTGTTTCCAAACTATTATATACTCTTACCATTTTATTTTATTTCATTAGCATTAACCAAACTTGACTTCTTCATGGTGCCCGCATAATTCACCAGTACCGAGGCTCATTTGGTTTAAAATTGGAAGTTCTAGTGGCTTTTCAAATGTTAAAAGTGATGGACGGCATTTAGCCCCCCCCCCCTCTTGTATAACCCCCCTTTTCGCCAAATGCATCTGACTGAAATTATGAGATAGCAAAGAACATATAATAATGCCCCTAGGGATGACACAACCCCTCAGCGCCTTGGGGATAGTGTTGTAAGTTATTTTATGAGGGTATATAAGGTTTTAATTGAATGGGCGGTCGTATAAATATCAGATGGGGCTTATTTGATTTGAAATTGAAAGTCATAGTGCCTTTTTTAAGAGTCAAAGTGATTTGAGAACAAACAGCCCCCCTCCACGCTCGTCATTTACCTTAACACCTCCAGTCAAAATTTGGAGATAAAAATGTTATTCATCATAGTTGAAGGTTTCAGAAATTAGGTCTGTGAGGAAGTCAACCCCCCCCCCTACAGCTCTCAGGGAAAGGGTTATAAGTTATGCCCTTGGGGCATATAAGGTTCTTATGAAAAGGGTGGTCGTATATGCTTTGTAGGGGACTCATTGAATCGGTAATCATAAGTTCTAGTGCCCTTTTTAAGACTCAAAGTGATCAGAGCGCAGATACCCCTCCCCCCCCCCACGCACACACACACACATAAACACGTCGTGTTTTCATTATTGGTATTCAATAGATATTTTGAGACGGTCCTTTTGCTCAAAATAATCCGAATATCATATGCAGCACTCTAACGCTGCTGAAGTAACGAACGATATGGCACAGTGTATTTTTTTTTTTGGGGGGGGGGGGGGTTAAACTAGGGCAAGGGCTAGTTTAAACACGTATCGAAGGAGTTGTCGTAGAAACTTCAAAAAGGGCTCATTCCATTGAAAATTGGAAGGGCTTATACCCTTTTTAATAGTCGAAGGTGATTCGATGGCTTTGACTGGATTAGCACTCCTCTAACGCCCACTATTTCCCCAAACACATCCAATCAAAACGTTGAGATAGCCATTTTGTTTAACGTAGTTGAAAGTTCTGGAAAGTAGGTCTTTGAGGATGACGACCCCCCCCCCCCTACAACCCTCAAGGTAAGGGTTGTAGGTTACACTCTGGGGACAAATAATGTTTTTTATAGAAATTTTTGTCATAGAAACTTCAAAAGGGTCTCGTTCGATTGGAAATTGAAAGAGCTACTGCCCTTTTTCTCCCCGAAAGTTATTGGAGGGCAACTGATCCCCCTGTCACGGCCAGCATTTCCCCAAACACATCCAATCCAAATTTTTAGATAACTATTTTGTTCAACGTAGTTGAAAGTTCTAGAAAGTATGTCTTTGAGGATGACAACCCCCCCCTCCCTCAGAGCCCTCAGGGCATGGGATGTAAGGTATGCCCTGGGGCATACAAGGCTTATACTGATGCCTTATCGTAAAAACTTCAAAAAGAGCTCATTCGATTGGAAATTGAGAGGGCTATTGCCCTTTTCAATAGTCAAAAGTAATCGGAGGGAGATTCAACCCCCCATGCCCATCATTTCCCCGAACACTTTCTATCAATATTTTGATATGGCAATTTGTTCAACGTAGTTGAAAGGTGTGGAAATTATGTCTTTGAGGATGACACCCCTCCCCATAGCCCTCAGGAAAAGAGTTGTAAGTTATGCCCATGGGGCATATAACGTTTTTATAGAAAGAGTTGTCGTAGAAGCTTCAAAAAGAGCTCCTTTGATTGGAAATTGAGAGGACAAGTGCCTTTTTAATTATTTGAAAGCGACCATAGGGCAAATACCACCCTCCCACACACACACACACCCATCATATCTGAAAACACTTCCAATTAAGATTTTGAGATAGCCATTTTGTTCAACGTATTTGAAGTCTGAAAATTATGTCTTTGAGGATAAAAACTCCCCCTAGCCCTCAGAGCAAGGGTTGTAGGCTATGCCCTGGGGGCATTGAAGGTTTTTACAGAAAGTGTGGTCATATAAAGTTCGGAGGGGGAGTGGTAATCAGGCCCTCTTGTGCTCTTTGTAAGATTCAAAGTAGTTGGAGGGCAGCTACACCCCCCCCCTCGAGACACACGTCGTATTGTGCCGAAATGCATCTAATAGAAGTTTTGGGATATCCATTCTATTCAAAATAGTCTAAATATCATATAACAAGGCTTTTGGGGTTGAAACAAACCTCAGAGATTAGGGGCAAGGGTTTTAAGTTATGCCAAGGGGGTATTTACGGTTTTATGGAAGGGATGGTTGTTTAAACTTTAGAAGAGGATCAGGTACTGGTGCATTATGCGGGCATCGTGAAGAAGACTGTATCAAGGAAACCAGTCACAACACCCCTCAAACGGGCTATTTGCAAGAGACCGCTATAGACAAATGATTGCAAAGCCGTGGTTCCTTAATGATTTACAATATATAAACGATTTTTTTTTTTTGGGGGGGGGGGGGGTTAGGGGGAAGGGGGAAAGGTACCTAGGTTAGGTTAGGTTACATTAATATATGCCATGCTTTATACCCCCACCCCTAATTTGCAAATATATAGCCCAAATTTGTTTCTAAACTATTATATACTCATCCTAATTTATTATATTTCATTAGCATTGACCAAACTTGACTTCTTCATGGTGCCCGCATAATGCACCACACCAAGGCTCATTTGGTTGAAAATTGGAATATCTAGTGGCTTTTTATGCATCAAAGGTGATGGACTGCATTTAGTCCCCCCCCTCCCCCTTCTTCTACAACCCCTTTTTTCACCAAACGCATCTGACTGAAATTATGAGATAGCTATTTTTTTCAAAATAGTCCAAAGAACATATAATAATGCCAAAAGGGATGACACTACCCGTCAGCGCTTTGGGGATAGTGTTGTAAGTCATTTTATGAGGGCATGTAAGGTTTTAATTGAATGGGCGGTCGTATAAACATCAGATAGGACTTATTTGATTTGAAATAGGAAGTTATAGTGTCCTTTATAAGAGTCAAAGTGATTTGAGAGCAAACAGCCCCCCTCCACGCTCATCATTTGCCTTAAAACCTCCAATCAAAATTTGGGGATAAAATTTCATTCATCATAGTTGAAGGTTTCAGGAATTATGCCTGTGAGGAAGACAACATCCCCCCCTACAGAACTCAGGGAAAGGGTTATAATTTATGCCCTTGGGGCATATAAGGTTCTTATAAAAATGTTGGTCGTATATGCTTTGGAGGGGACTCATTGGATCGGTAATCATAAGTTCTAGTGCCCTTTTTAAGACTCAAAGTGATCAGAGCGCAGCTACCCCCCCCACGCCCACCATTTCCCCAAACATATCAAATCAAAGTGTTGAGATAGCTATTTTATTTAACATAGTTGAAAGTTCTGGAAAGTAGGTATATGAGAATGAAGACCACCCCCCACCCCACAGCCCTCAAAGCAAGGGTTGTAGGTTATACCCTGGGGGCGAATAAGGTTTTTTATAGAAAGTTTTGTCGTAGAAACTTCAAAAGGGTCTCATTCGATTGAAAATTGAAAGGGCTTGTGCCCTTTATATACCCGAAAGTTATTGCAGGGCAACTGATCCCCCTTTCACGGCCATCATTTCCCCAAACCCATTCAATCAAAATTTTGAGATAGTCATTTTGTTCAACGTAGTTGACAGTTCTAGAAAGTATGCCTTTGAGGATGACAACGCCCTCCCTCCCCCTCCCAGAGCCCTCAGGGCAAGGGTTGTAAGATATGCCTTGGAGGCTTATAAGTTTTTTATTGAAGTGTTATCATAAAAACTTAAAAAAGGGCTCAGTCGATTGGAAATTGAGAGGGCTATTGCCCTTTTTAATAGACGAAAGTAATAAGAGGGAGATTCAACCCCCCCCCCCCCCACGCCCTCATCTCCCCAAACACTTTCGATCAATATTTTGATATGGTCATTTTGTTCAACGTAGTTGAAAGGTCTGGAAATTATGTCTTTGAGGATGACACCCCCCAAAGCCCTCAGGACATGGATTGTCAGTTATGCCCTTGGGGCATATAAGGTTTTTGTAGAAAGTGTTGTCGTAGAAGATTCAAAACGGGCTCATTCGATTGGAAATTGAGAGGGCTAGTGCCTTTTTTAATAATCGAAAGTTATTGGAGGGCAACTAGTCCCCCTCCCATGCTCACCATTTCCCCAAACATATAAAATCAAAATTTTGAGATAGCCATTTTGTTCCACCTAATTGAAAGTTCTGGAGAGCAGGTCTTTGAGGATGAGAACCCCCCCC
>JAQQPU010011425.1:12745-27142 GCA_029168905.1 Artemia sp. Kazakhstan ARC1039 | reverse complement strand
AAAAAAAGAAAAAATCCCCCCCCACCCCCCCCCCTAAGTAAATTAACATCCCTACTTACATTATTGTCCAACGCCAAGGAAAATCAGAAAAAAATTAGCACAATATCCATTGAGCAGTTTTTTTTTCTGTAACCACCATCCCCCCCGAACAAAATCCTCGATACGACATGGATTGCACCCACAAAAAAGAATATTCCTTTAGTAAAAAAAGACATTATGTTATCAGTCACGGCTCATCAGAGAAAAGCCTATATGTATTTCGAGCCTTGCAACCCCAAAGATTAAACAAATGAAAAGTAACTGTATGCAAATTTTATATTTTGTGGGGGAGGGGCTAATAACGCCCCTTGCGGACACCCATGTATCAAAGTCTAAAATAACAAATCCAGGATTGGCGATATACGAGGCAGAACCGGGGGTAGAAATTGAGGGCTGCTATAGTCTTCATCTCCAGTTCACAATCCTCGACAACTTGCTTGAAATTACTCTTTGTGACACGGAAATAGATATTTTTTCAGAGAATTACGTCAAACTGGACTCGCTTCTATTGAATGTATTATTTTGCAGTGATTTGAATTCAAAGGCATGTGCAATATTGCTCCCCTGGGATCCTTAATGTGACCTCACAAGCAAATTTTTATAAATAATTCCCTTTGTGTATAGATTATTTTCCCTTGAGGTTCAATAGCAAGTAATCATAATGTTAATACTCTTATTATAAGATGTCGATAGAAATAGCATAATTACTGGCATAATTACCTTAATTCGAGACATAGCAGGCACGTAAGGATGTTTGTTTGGTACCTATCTGTTATAGCGCCGACACTCAAGAAGTGACGTTAGGTTAATTCTAATGAAATACACCTACATATGATGAGAATACAATACTTTAGTAACAATTTGGGCTATATATTTGCACATTAGGGGGTGCGGGGGCGGTAAAGTATGGTGGGTCTGCATGCAAAATGTGTTAGGTACAATTATGAAGTAAGAATTGTTTTCTAACTTCACACTGTCCAAGTGCTTTACCCCCACCCCCTAATGTGGAAATAAATAGCCTAAATTACATATTATCCATCTATTCAGTCATTTGTTTTAGTCCTGTCTCACGCTAAACTGAAAGAAACTAACGAAAGAAACTAGTTCTACAGTGCGTCAATGGATTAAGAACTTGAGTGTCGGCACTGTAACAGATTAGTACCGTTTTTTTCCTTGGGGTGGGGGAGAGACTTGAATAAATTCAAGAAACTAGTAAAAATTCAGCCAACGATAAATAATTCAAAGAATAAATCATGAAAATGCGGAGATTTTGTTAATAGGAGTGCATTTTCCAGGGTTTAACTCTGTGCAAGGCCGTGCCCAGAGGGAGGGGGGGGGTTTACTCCCCCCTCCCCGAAATGTTTTTCTGACTCGTAAAAACGTAACAAAAATGAATATAAACAAACTTTGTATGTTTTTCCAGGTTTTTCGTGTAAATCCCCCCCTAAAAAGAAAAAAAATGTAAAAACTCCTTCGAAAAAAATTTGTACCTGTCTGACTGGCCGTATTTCATTTCAAACAGTAAGCTGTGCAAAAAAAAATGGTTCTATCCCGCTATCTAGGGCAATAATCAGTGAAAGGTTGAGATGGCTTGGACACGTTCAACGGATGAGGGATTATAGATGGATGGATGACAGATTCACCTTTTTTTTTATTTAATTTTTCATTTTGTTATTTTCTTTCCTCTCTGAGTTTCATTTGGCAGATGCCCTTTTCGGCAAGGCGAAAAGCAAGTAATGGCAGGATTGTCTTTTTCCGGCTAACCATCTAGGGCCAAGCAAAAGACAGGTCGCCCCTGAAATGAGTGGGATGAGGTCGTAAGGAAGGATTTAAGGGAAATTTGAAGTTATTGGGATGGTTTAAAGAGGCAATTTTTAAATATATTGGGATGGAGGAAGACTGTGTGCAGCCATGTTGGCCTCAGATGTCTTGATGCTGCATTGAGTTTTTAGTAGTAGTAGCAAACATAAATACAATAGGAAATATGGATAATCCAAACGAATTCACTATGGAAAACAGCCTAAAACTATTCAGACAAACACGGCAGACAAGGCATTCAAACTAATTCAAACAAACTATTTTCGGTAATTTCTGTGCCAAAATAATCACTTTATATTTCCTTTGTAAATGGTCCAAAGCAAATAGACAACTTTTGATTACTTTTATGCAAGCTCGAATCTTCAGGCTATTCAGACTTGATTTTGTGGGGCTATGAAACTAAACAGAATTTTATTCGCCCCCTTGACGAAATTTATTTTTGACAGATTTTTCAACTATCAAAATGTAGCTAAGAAACGTAAAATTTGCAGAAATAGAAAGATTTTGGTTTTCCCCTAGCTTCCCTTTTATGAATGATTTGCTGTGAGATGGTATCTTTAGAATCAATTGGAAACCAGTGGGGGGGGTCAACATTCGGACAAATTGAATCTATTGCCAAAATTTATGTTTTTTATGATATTTTCTGTATTTTATTAAATAAGGGAATGCCTAGAAGGGCTTACGCCCCACCTTGTGCGATTCTGATTTCAACAAATTGCAACAAATGCACCTTTCTATCATTAGTGAATTTACTGAATAAATTACTGAATTTATGTTCAGACCATTTTGTTCTATATTGAGTTTTTATATTTAGCACTATATTGTGTTACAAAAAAAAAACAAAAAAGAAACCCTTGTAATCCCATGGATTCCCTCTAAAACGTTTGAAGAATTTCCTTCAATTTCCTCTGTTTTAAAGGGTTTGGAAAGGGTTTAAAGGGTTTTAAAGGGTTTCCTGAAATAATTTCACAAGTATGTATTTAGAAAGGAAAGTGGATAATATTCGAGCAATCCGAAACTGGAATCACAATAAATCAGCTTGATTTAGACAAAGGGATTTAGTTGTCAATTTTGTGTCTAAAATTTTTCTGGTCTATATTAGCGTTACTAGGTGCATGGCTTTTATTTTTAGTAGGATGTTTTCACGAGAATAACGAAGAACGCACGGTAATAACGAAGATTGAAGTCCAGTTAGCCTTTTAGTTTCTGATGTTTTGTTGACATGCACCACGACATTTGTGACATGTGTAGCACCATGACGCATGACACTGTGCTGCGTTGACGGTGCACCACGCAGTGGCGCTAATTATTGAACTTTTAGGGGGAAGAAGCAAAATTTATGTTTTTATTGTCGTTTTTCTTGTCGTTGTCGGAGGGATTTGTCGTTTTTCAATTTGTTCAACAGAAATACCAAAAAAAAATGTGTTTGCAACTAAAAATTCCCAAAAGAATGTGTGTCAAAATCTAGGAAGTCACAATTGGGCCGTATCCAGGATTTTTGTTAAGGGGGGTATTTTTTCTGATTTTTTTATTTAAAATCGCATCGAAAATTTGTTTATATGCATTTGTGTTACGTGTTTACGAGTCGGAAAGACATTTCGGGGGGAAGGGGTTCAAACCCCCAAACCCCCTTGATACAGCCTTGGGTCACAGGCCCCCTGTCCCCCGATTGAATACCCTGGCACAAGATTAGATGAATAGTGTTATTTTGGCTGCAAAAATCATGGTTTTTTCGTTTATTTTGCACAAAATGTTCCTAGAAATACACCCGCAGCACAAGATTGTAAAATACCGCAATCCTTTTACCCAATTTAATCAATAAATCCAATACACTCACCAAATCTTCGTTTTAAGGAATCAACAGATGGCTCTGATTGAACTATACTCTCATAGCGATCATTCCAGTTCGACCAGCATTTCCATGTTGGGCTTATAACAATTTAATTTGGCTAATAAAATTTTTAAAAGTCAGTAGGATTGGCTAAAAAAGTCAATAAAGACTATCTCAGTTAAAAGAAAATAGTCAATATTAACCTAAATTGGGGCAATTATTGACGCCAAAAGGGGCCATATAATCAAAGAAAATTTGGCAACCTGAAAATGGGTATAGGATGCACGCCGCTGTTTCCAATGTTTTTAACGTCTTTTGAGGATACTGTTAATCTTAGTTGCTACTCGGAATCTTGTTTTGTTTGGGTTTCGGTCTATTGTGCTGTATTCAAATACATGGTTTAGTTTAAATTTATCTGGTCAATCTGTGTCTTTTCCAAGGAAGAAGAAGAAGGAAAAAACAATTTCAGAAGGTAAAAACAAAAAATACAAATTGTAAGCATATAAAGGCCAAATATTTACAACTTATATTTAATAAATGCAAGATGGGCGGGTACGTAAACCATGAAAGGGGGCTTTTGAGCTCCTCCCCCTCGATCCCAAACAGCAAAACTCTCTTAGGCCGATTCAGCCTTTATTTGTGGTTGGACCTATGTGCCATCACAAGGCATATATGCAGGAGGGTGAGGATTTCAGACCCCCTGGAATTCATTCATCAGACCCCCTGGAATTCATATCCCCTGGAATTCCAAGGTGCTTGCGATATTTACCCTAAATTTATTACAATATCCCATATGAAGAACCCTCACGAGCATACATAGTAACTAAAAAGTGCACGCTCAATGCATTTGCTCCCCTCCCAGACAGTGGTGGATCTGGACTCTCTTGCGTCTCTGCCCCCCCCCCCCCACCGTCTCCCAAACATTTTCTGGCCAAATAAAAAAAAAATGTTTATTAAAAAAATCAGTTTACGGTTTAATTAATAGTTTATTCCTTAAAGTCTTGTGTTTATACCAACCACCGGTTTCTCTGTGTATGCTCGGAGGTAATCAGCTTAGCCTGAGTGACATAAACTACTATGCAGGTATATTTTAATTATATATTTAATAGATAGAATTGGTTAAGCTAGGTATTTATATAATGCGTTCTGGGCGGCCTGCTTTCTATAATTCTCTCTTGTAGTTCCCATAATTTAGTTACTAAAGTATTGTATTTTTATCATATTATGGTATATTTTATTGTGAATAATCTAACTTCACTTCTTGAGTGTGGTAGGTATAATTCAGAAGTGCCTTAATTATTATTAACTATTTTAATTTAACTACTTTAATTATTATTATTTTTTTGTTTGTTTGTTTAATTATTTCTTACCTTTTAATATATTTTATTAATTAATTAATGATTTATCAACTTTTTTCATTTATTAACTGCGCCCTCTGCTTTATTTTAATAAAATTTCAAATTACAAAATAATTATAATCGCTAGATTATTTATTTGGAATTTTACACCCTAAAATTTCGGTGCCCGGGGCGAGTGCCCCCTCCGTCCCTCCAAACTGTAGCTGTTATCAGAAGACAGCCCTCTCCACGACACAAACAATAAAAATAAAGTCTAGAGAGGAATTTTAGAGATAGCGGGCTGTAGAAGAAACCAATCTTCAGCAATATATATAATTGAGTAGAATAAATATAAAATTAAATTTGCAACAAAAACAAGTGAACCCAAAATATTTATAAAATTTCTCGTTTAATTATAGTACTTACTGTTTGCATAATGGGAAAGCAATGTAGCCTTCGTCGTTATTTTTTCCCTCCCCCACTCTCTGTTGAAAGTTTCTTGATAGGCCGGTTCTTCCTCCCAAATTGACATAATTAAAAGTGGGACCACCAGTGCCAGTTTTGGAGATTTTTTTACATGGTATTTGAGATTAAGTTTTTACTACATACTGTCAATAATCTAAGGTTAAACAGTTTTTTTTTTACTTAGCTTTCTTTTAAAAAATATTTACAATATTTTTCCCGTTCTAATGCTCCTCTGCGCAATGGGCGGAGTTGTGCGCTCTCTTGGCGACATTCAAAGAGGAAAAAAACTGCTCCATGCACGTTTTAGTGTTATAGCTGCGTTGCGAGTAGAGGGTCTACTAAAACTGACCGAAATGTCACAAAAATGTGAATTATTATGTGCAGAAAAATGCGACGACTCAACACCCATCGCGCCTTTTGACCCAGCGATGATTTCGGATTCCAGGATTTTGAAAAATTTGTTAAAATTGGAATTAAAGTCAGTGAATTGTGATTATTTTCGGACTGGGATTCAACCTGAATTAGAGCCTAAAATGAGGAAGGTTCTGACGACGTGGATGTTTGAGGTGAGGTCACCTTTGTCCGGATTTCGCTATTTTTTCGGCTCAAAATTTTGGATTTTTGCTAGCTTTTGCCAATTGCTTTCTGGCACCTTTCCAACTTGAAAATTTAGTAGAAAACAGTATATATAGTAAATCCATACACTTTAATTTCCACTAAAATTTGTAAATTTAAGCAGTCAATCGAATATTCTTAATATTTAATTATAAACCAATTCATAATTTACTTGTTAATTACACCTTTTTGCAGGCTTTTTGTTCCATCTTTTAAATAAGCTTCATAATGTTAATATCGATATAATGTAATAGTTATTAATGACTCATTGCTTAATTTTAGAATTCAATAACTCAAGAAAGATTATAATAAAATAATAATAAAAATGCGGTATGCAAAGGTCCGCCTTGAGATTCTAGATCTCAGTAGCCTTCCCCGCTTTAAGTTTGGACCATCTTTCCCACGGATGGGTCCGAACGATGGAGCAAGCTTGGAAAAATGGTAGGTCAATTTTGTTTTTTTTCGTTTTGCTTTATTTTGATTGTAAGTTCAGTCATGTCTACAGTAGGGCCGTTTTTTAGCTCTAAGATCTTACATCTAAGATCTTTCATCTTTCTGCAAAGATCATCGTTTTTTCAACTCATCTTTGTTATAAGATCTTACAGCTCACTGATGTTAGCAAAAAGAGAAAACATGCCATCTTTCTGCCATATAGAACAATGATGAGAGAACTTTGATGATATACTCATCATTGTTCTCAGACTGCTGATCAGAGCAGAATGATGAAAGACGTTTGCATAAAAACGACAAAAATGTAAGATCTTAGTTGAAGATTTTCACTTTTTAAGCGTTTTCTGACAAAAGATGTAAGATCTTAGCACATTGATGAGTGAAAAAAGGCCCTAGTGGAGGAAGGGATGTAGAGATGTCTCCTTGAGGCCAGGGTAATCACTCCCAAAAGAATTTGAAAAATATAGTTTTAAGTATGGGCCACTCCAACCTCCAAAAGAGCGATGGCAACCTCCAAAAGAGCGATGGGGGGGGTGGTGGCTCTGACCCGATTCCCCCTAATTTTATTGCTTATGTGTAGACAACTATGGTTTCACTCAAGCCTGCATACAGGATCCTCTCTCTTCTTGGAACTGGTCCAAAGGACCTGAAAAAAATCGAACAAAATCGTTGTCTGCTAATGTAGTTTTCCTTTTTTGACCCCCTACCAACTCGGAAAACTACCCCACCCCCTCTGCTAAGGGCTAAACCTGTGTGCATCATTGTTTTTGGTAGGCTAGGCTATATAGCCTAACAGAATCTAGTAGCTAGGTAGCCATTTTAGTGTAGTATAAGTGATTTCATCCTTTTTGATGAAATTATTAATTCTGATCGTTTTTACATACATCCAAAAAATTACGTTGTGCAATCAAATAGAATCTCTGATAATAATTTAACTGGAAAGCTATTAGCCTTTAAGAGTGCTTTACATAAAAAGAAAGTGTAAAATGTCATTTAGACTTGTGTTTTTTATTCAGTTACCCTTTCACTGTTACTGAGAAAGGGTCGTCCAATTTTAGTTTTGTATTTTTGTTTTAAGGTTTGGATTTTTATATTTTTATCAGTTTTATTCTGCACTGAGGACGGTCAAGTGGAGGTCTTGACCGAAATATTTGCATAATTTTTCCACTGGCTGCTAATTGTCCTCGTTTTCTTCACGATTTTATGTTTTATATATATATATATATATATATTTACCCTTTCACCGTTACTAGGAAAGGGTCGTCCAATTTTAGTTTTGTGTTTTTATTTTAAGGTTTGGTTTTTATATTTTTATCAGTTTTATTCTGCACTGAGGACGGTCAAGCGGAGGTCTTGACCGAAATATTTGCATAATTTTTCAATTTTTTCACTGGCTGTTAATTGTCCTCGTTTCCTTTCTTCGCGATTTTTTGTTTATCATGATTAGCCAGTGTGATCTCAGAAATTATTCACGTGTTTGAGCCAACGGAACAGGAACAGGACACATTTTTTCACCTCTGACCCCGCCTTCTTTGCCTCTAGCATCGACATAGACTGAAACTGGAGGGTTTTCGTCCCTTAAAAATAAAATTGTGCAATATTTGTAACATCCACTTTTCAAGCGGGAAGATCCCCCTAACCTTGTCCTGGATATTTTTAAATATTTACCTCTGCCCTGGAAATGTTTTTTTTTTATAAAGACTCTTCTCCGCTTTAGTAAAACTTCCCAACACAATTTAATAAAATTGTCATTCAAAAGTCGAAAAGTTGACCAGAAATTAGTCAACTGGCGGCCTCAGCTGGGTACCCTGGACTTTTGTTGAAACCCCAACTTTAGAAATAGCAAATATTTTCGGTTATTTTAAGTTTGTGAAGTGCATATTCTTCCTCTTTATTCTATACTCGTACTTGAAAATACTTGCAAAATTTGAAATTAATATATATTCTCTCTTGCCAATTGTCGGTTACCTGAAAAGTATTCAGACACAAAAAAAATAAATTTGCCAGACTAAATGATTCAATTTGGCAAGCTTTAGATTGTCTCAACTATGTAGCTGTACTAGACTTTCTGTTGGATTGAAGCCAAAGTTTGCAATGGAAAAGGACTTAAATATTTTCCGAATTTGCTGATTAAGTAAAGTGGCTTATGATTATTATGAATTTTCTGGTTTACATGACTCTTTGATAGGATGATATATCCAGGTTAAAAGGTTGGGTGTTATGTCATTTCGTGCGCGTTGGAGACACGAACATAGGTCCCGAAAGTAAGAGGAATAAGGATCGGTGTCTTAAACTGTTTAGGCTATATCCATACACAGTGCGTAACCTTTTGACTGTTGTCAACCTTTTGGAGGTGGTTCATATGTCTATCCTTTTATAAATGGGATGTAGAATTGTCGCGCATCCAGGATATTGAGAGGAGGGGTAAAATGTTGATGAACCTTTGTTTGCTCGGCATATATTCATGTGTGTATATTCATTTTTTCCTTACTCCGTCAGTTGTGTGTTTTTGTACATTATGATGGGTAATAAAAATTTTGGTACTTGCGTGTTATAGCGACCACACCAAAGAAGTGAAGTTAGGTTAATCTTGATGAAATATACCAAAATATGATGAAAATATAATACTTTAGTAACAAAATTATGGGGACTATAATGGAGAATTATGGGAAGCAGGCCGCCCTGAACGCATTATATTAAATGATACTTGTGCATAATATGGTACCCACAAAAGAAGTCAAGTTTGGTTGATGCTAATGAAAAAAAATAAAACAGGATGAATATATAATAGTTTAGAAACAAATGTGGGCTATATATTTGTGCGTTAGGGGGTGGGGGGGAAATGTAGCAATAGAAACAATTATTTGGCTTCTACTAAATGCGGTACTAAATACTGACCGCGTCAAAGGCGATATTATGCCCAAGGGTCATGAACTTACACCTTGTAATTTCTCCGATAGCGCCGCTTATAGCGCTAAAGATTGTGTCAACTAGGCTAGCGCCGCTCTCAATTAATGGGAGAAAATTGAATATGTAGACATATAAATGTGGCCTCTTTTTTCTCGAGCTATCTGGAGATCAGATTCCTTTGGGAGCGTTTACCTTGGAGACATGCGAACTAGTTACCCATTATTAGACTAGATGCAGACATATAAAATGAAATAAACACAGATAAAAAAGGCAATAGATTTATTGAACTTACATGCTTAGGTGCACAGCAGTGGGTCACTTCAAATGACAATAACAGTGACAACGATGAAAGAATATAAGAATTTTGTCTGAGTGCTTTTGACTCTGATTTGCGAATCCTTCCAAATCTGACTTACGAATAATCTTAAAAAGCACATCTACCCCACTATCAAAACATAGCTTTTCAGTCCTGCGCCATGAGGACTTGCTCACCATTGGCCCAAGAGGACCAAGGATGTAAATCTTTCGTCCAATTAATTCTTTTAAATATTTTTGAGGATTCAAGCGTTCACACGGTTTTTTGCCATTTAAACTTCCTTAGAAATATCGTACGTAGCATATTTTTTATTTCTCACTCTCTTAGCGAAATCTTAAGCCTGGATAGTGCTGTTCTTTGTCTGGGGTTACTGCACTTTTTCTCTTTGTTGATTAAGGACTTCATTTTTGAAACTACGTTTAACTTAATTATAGGAAATCGGAATTATCTTTAGAAAGAAGGAACTTTATTTTGGTATTTTAAATACATCGCATCTTACTCATGGTACAGTAAAGCATAACATATATTAAATACGTAACCTAACCTAACCTTAAATGCAATGACAATCCACGGTTTGCGATCCAATACCCGTTTCCCTTGTTTCCTTTAGCAGCTTCCCTATACAATATATCGCGTGGGTACCAGATAATTAACAAGTACCCTTTTATTGTCATAAGTGTAAGTTCCTGCGTATTATATGGTACACAATCGAGAAGTGAAGTTGTGTTAATCCTAATGACGTATTCAAAAATATGATGAAAATACAACACTTCAGTAACAAAATTACGAAAACTGCAGCAAAGAATTATGGTAGGGGGGCCGCAAAGAACGCATTATATTAAATACAAAACCTAACCCAACCAAAATACCATCTCTATATATAAAATATTAAATAAAAGATTTACATATAACGTAGTTTTCAACTGAGCCTAAGCTAATTTTCTTCAAATACTGATAGGTATAAACCAGTTATTTTCTGATCTGTAGATCCAAATTCTCGAGTGTTTACCATATATTACACAAGTGCCAATTTTTTAATGCGACTAATCCTTTTAAAACTAAAAAATAATAGGGCTTAAATGTGTTTTTTAGTCACTAAACTCCCTGAAAAAAATCTGTTGCATACTTAACGGTCAGACCCCCTGTATGTAAATAATAGACAGTAAGATCATTTCTCTTGAACGTGAAACTTGGCTTCACCTTTGTAACACTAAATTTAAAGAATCAAATTTTAAATTAATTTATTCCAATACATATTTAAAAATCGGTAATTACTAGTGCAATGTAATTATTAGATGTTTTTAGAAATTAAAAGTAGCCTAGGTTTCTAAGTCTCGAGTTGGCTTCAAAGGCAAGAGAAAGTTGCTGCGAAAATACGTGTTCCAGGGTAATATACACTGGACCGCTGATGGCTGATCGTACTAAATATATGGGCGGAGCTTTTATAATCGGCCAAGCTTGTAGTAGCCAAACATCACTGATTTGTGATCTTACTGTCTATTATTTGTATACAGTGGTCAGACCTTAGGCGAAGGGTACGTAGTGAGGTGCCGAATCATTCGAAGCATGAAAAAATCTTAACCTTCAACGACCGTCATTCAATTTAGTAATTTGCTACATTCTTAAGAATGTAACTAGAAAATTGTATAATAATAATTAAAATAATAATAACAATTATAATGATTAAATAACAATAATTAGAATAGCAATTTAAATTTTTGTACTTCCATGTTATTGCGACCACACAGGTTGTTTTATCTGACTAAAACCGGTTTCCCTCTCTGCAGTTGGAGGTAATTAGCTTAGTCTCAGTGAGATAAACTACCGTGCAGGTATATTTTAATTAAATATTTAATATATAAAGTTGGTTAGGTTATATATTTAATAGGTACTTGTTCACTATCTGGTGCCCACCGCTATAACTGTATCAAGGAAACCTGACACGAAACCCGCCAAACGGGTATTTGTAATAGAGAAATGGAATACAAAGCGTTGTTTTCATTGCGTTTACAATATTTAAACTATTGTTTTGGGCGGTTTAGGGGGGAAAAGGTACCTAGGTTAGGTTACGCATTTAATATATTCTATGCTTTACCCCCACCCCCCTGATGTGCAAATATATAGCCCAAATTTGTTTCTAAACTATTATATTTTCATCGTATTTTGTTTTATTTCATTAGCATTAACCAAACTTGACTTCTTGCGTGGGTACCAGCTAATTGACAAGTACCAATAAAAATATCCCGAATTGCATATATGAAATAGTAAGTGCACATTATTCCCACCGTTAGAGAGCACCAAAGGATCTCTTGCGGCAGGGATATTTTTGAAACTGCCAAAAAGATTTTGGGCCTGAATTGTAAAAATAAGTGTAAGTGTTTTTTTGGGCAATGTTTTTTTTTTGGGACAGAGATCATATTCCCCCTGCGTAGATGCCTGGAGCCACCGTTTCCTGTATGGCTAGAAGCACCAAAAACCAGAATTAGGAAAATAATCGTGACCGGTGCGAACAGCGGTCTTTAGGCCCAAGGCAATGGAATGTCAAGATTTTGCTATTCTCACGCAATTTCTTATATCTTTACATAATTGGCCTGATTTTTTTTTTAATTGGCCCCTCCCACGACACAAACTTGTTTGTGCCTGTCTAAATTTTGGTATATCTATGTCACATTTTTACCATCCCTTGTTTGTTTAACTAAAGTAATAAGGAAAAATTCCTCTCCTGACCTTTGTGGCTCCGAATAATGTGTTCATAACTTTGCACTTATGCTCCACCGATGATGCTATTTCGGTAATGATCAAATAACAATGACAGCAATTGTTCAGTTATGTCCATTGTTTAGCACTCGAAAGGGCAGAACGCTCGATGATTCTAAAAACAAGGAAAACATTCCTATTTACTTAAGCATATATTATGCAGGAATTTATTGTGTGAGTGCCGTGTGATTTTAAAATACACAAATATCTGAAAAAAAAGGGTAAGTAAGCGTACGTGCCTGGTAAAAATTTTAAGTTTGGCCAGAGCCTTGGAACTAAGTACGGTTTAATCAAAATTTTAGACATGTTACGCTATTTTTAGAAAGACCTGGCAACTAGGCTAAAATTTAATCAAGTAGCCTATTTACCACTTTGGTACCCCTCTTTCCTATCTGCTTTGTACCCTTGGGTCGACATCTAAAACTTTACCTAATTAAAAATCTAAAACTACTTTACGTTAATTAATATGATTAAGTTAATATGATTTTAGTTAAGCTACTATGATTAAGCTAATAAGTTTTATGATTAATATGATTTTAGTTAAGCTAATATGATTAAGTTATACTTAATCATAGGTGCACATTGGTAGATTGAAAACCCAGAGAGGATTCTAACAGGGGATTCACATACCCAAAAAGTTCGTTTTCTTGAAAAGAGTTTCATATTTTGCTGAGGTTTCATCTTAGCAGGAATTCCGCTATTTTTCTCTTCGAGAATTGACGTACACAAAGTGGTGCGTGGCATGCGTGGCAGAACTGTGTGGCACACTTGACTTTCTGGGATGTACACCAAGTGGTGGAAAGTGGGTGGCCCCTCATCTTCTCATCTCCTCATTGGGAGTGTCTGTTTCTATTGAAAACATTTTGTGCTCAAAATCTATTACTCCGCAAGCATTGTCGGGAAAAAAGGAAAATATATTATCTTCTTGTTTGGATTAATATGGAGATACTTTCACATAAGGGCCGTTTTTTCACTCATCAATGTGCTAAGATCTTACATCTTTTGTCAGAAAACGCTTAAAAGTGAAATCTTTGAAGAAAGATCTTACAACTTTGGTCGTTTTTGTGCAAACGTCTTTTATCATTCTGCTCTGATCAACGGTCTGAGAACAATGATGAGTAGATCATCAGTTCTCTCATCATTGTTTTATATGGCAGAACACTGGCGGTCTTCACACAGAACAAAGATGAGTTAAAAAACGATAATCTTTGCAGAAAGATGTAAGATCTTAGTGCTAAAAAACAGGCCTATAGTCTCAACACCGGAATCCGATTCCGAGTCCCGTAGCGGATTGCTGCAGCTGAGTTCAAAATCCAGGTGTCGATTAACAAGCAGAGGTCAATCCTACTGCGCCACTGTTGGCCAAATATATTACTACAGAGGGGTAAATCCTGTTCACCTTACTACTACTACTGCTACTAACAAATGGTCGCAGCATCAAGCCGCCTGAGGCCAACAGAGCTGCACCCGCTCCTCCTCTATCCTAATCTATACAAAGCATCCGTCTTTTCACCCTCCCAAGAAGTTTCCCTTAGGTCTGCTTACGACGTCCTCTTACCCCATCGGAACGACCTGCTTTTATTTGACCATATATTGCTGGTTGACAACACTGTACATAAATATAATATAATAGAATCATTTCCTATCTCAACCATTATACAAAGCCGGATCGAGATGTAAGTGCTCCGGAGAACATTTCAACAAGTATAAACATAAGCGACATTCTATTTTTCCACGGGTAGACAAGTCAGATTTCTCTGGAACGCAAAACTTGGCTTCACCTTTGTGACACTAAATTTTAAAGAATATAATTTTAAATTAATTTATTCTAATAAATATGTATATATATATATATATAT
>JAQQPU010011425.1:0-12345 GCA_029168905.1 Artemia sp. Kazakhstan ARC1039 | reverse complement strand
ATTATTAGATGTTTTTAGGAATTACAAGTAGGTTTCGAAGACTCGAGTTGGTTTCAAAGGCATTTTGAGAAATGTTCTGCGAAATGCGTGTTCCAGGGTAGCCTAATATACACTGGACCACTGATGGCAGATTAAATGGGAGGAGCTGTTTGTACGCGCCGAGAATGTAGTAGCCAAAAATCACCGAGTCGTGATCTTACTGTATATTATTTATATACAGTGGTTGACAAGGACGATGTTTGACAATCTGTCATCCTTCAACCACAGAACGTGCCCTAGATATCTTAAATATTTCTCTACTTATTTGTCCATTATCTCTCCTTTCCCCTAGAAAGGGGGATTGAACCACATTTTTCGTACAGCTTACTTTTTGAAACACGGTCAATAAGACGGGTAAGCTATCCAAAACAATCCGTAAACAATAGCTCTGGGAAACATTTCAACAAATGATCTGTCTTTCAGCGTCTGTCCACGCTTCATAGCCGTCTTTGACCATTGTCCTCACTGTAGCTTCCAATATTCTTTATTGAATATTCTGTAGCTTCAATATTCTATTCACCATCCTAATCTTAAATACTTTAAATGCCGAAAATTTAACACTTATCCCCTTGGCAGGTTTGGACCTGGATGCGCATCAGCCTATCTTGATGATTTTTTGCATGTCCATGTGAATTATAGCGAGGTGTTACACTTAAAAAAAAGAATAAAAGAAACATTGAATATACTCGGAGTCAACAACTTTTGGCAGCTAAACCAAATACTAGTGGTTATAGTAAACTCATTATTGGGACAAATCCAATACCCGCAGATGGGTAGTTTTTGAAATATGTTCAAAGGAAATAAACCATGCCATCCGTCCCTTTAAATTTAAAACCGCAAAAATATATTTAAAGATTTCCACTTGAGAAACTCCAATGAATGCTTTTAAAAGGACAATTGTAGTAAATAAGAGTTTAATAATATCCTGTATTAGTTGCCTATTCAATGTTGCTCCGAAAAAAGCTGCTGTAACAGATATACTTTAAAATGAATTATTGACTAATTACAACTTGTGATTGAATCGATTTGAGCCAGTTAATTGAAGTTAAATAGTCGAGAAATATACTTTCTATAGAATCGGAAGTTCCAGATAAATTCCCAGGGATCCGTGGGTTTTTGTTCAGAAAAGGACGTAAAAATCTAAGATTTGCCAAAAAGAACTAAAAACTTTCAAATACTCCTTTGCACAAAGCATGGGTATATACTGCCATAACTTGCTAAGCGTTCCATAAAGGAGTAGTTTTTTGGTACTTGCCGGCTATTGGAAACACCCAAAAAGGGAAGTTAAGTTAATTAGTAATCAAAAATAATGTTACTTGTTAAGAATCCGATAAACGCGCGAGAATTGTATTGCAAACATCAGATAGGTATTACCCGGAAATTCATATGGGACACTGTATAAACAAAGGGTTTCTCACTCTGGGAACTATATTTAAACTTTAGTTTTTTGGGGTTTAGGGGGACTAAAAGGTTCCTAGGTTGAGGTAGGTTAGGTTACGTATTTAATATGTGCTATGCTTTACCCCACCCCTAATTTGTAAATGTGTACCCCAAATTTGTTTCTGAACTACTATATTTTCATTCTATTTTGTTTTAGTTCATTAGAATTAACGAAACTTCACTTCACGCGTGTTTATGGGATTCTTAACAAGTGCTAAAATAACAAAACATGATGATAAAATAATACTTCAAACAAAATTATGGAAATCTAATTCTACCTAACGTAACCTAACTTAGCCCCCACCCATCCCCTAATGTGCAAAATTATACAAGTCCAATGCATTGTATGATCCATCACTTGTTTTTGTAGTTATGAAACCGGTTTTCTGAGATGTAACCTAAGCGTAATTCTTGAATGTGTTTCCAATAGCCACAGTATGAAGATATAGCAGTAAGTTTACCGCAGATAATTTCTGGCTCTTCATTCTCGGTGCCAACAAACAGCTCCTCCCACTTATTCTTGCATTAGCGCGTATAAATAGCTCATTTGATCTGCCATCAGCGGTCCAATTACCCTGGAACACGTATTTTGGCAGAAACTTTCTCAAAATGCCTTTGAAACCAACTTGAGACTTTGAAACCTACTTTTAATTCCTAAAAACATCTAATAATAACATTGCACTACTAATTACCGATTTTCATGTATATATTGGAATAAATTAATTTAAAATTTGTTTCTTCAAAATTTAGTGTTCCAACGTTGAAGCCACGTTTTGTGTTTCTACCCGTGAAAAGATCTAATATCGCTTATGTTTCTACGTTATGTGGAGCACTCGCACATCGGTCCGGGTTTTTATAATGTGTGAGATAGAGAAAGATCATACTGCCTATAATTTATGTACTGTGCCAATAACAGACAAGTACCGCTTTTTTTGTAAATATAAATATTGTGCTCAAAATTTTGCATATCCAAAGGACAGTCTGTTAATGCACTTCTTCCAAATCATCGCAGGACCAAACAGCGCATCGCCAGATCAACTGGCCAGTGTCGCATGTCCATCATGTGCTTTCTCCACCCCAATCTATCCAGAGCTTCACTCTTTACTCCCTCCCAATAAGGTTTTTTATTATTTAAATTTTTATCATGGACTCCCCGCCATGTTCGAGGACGTCCTGTTCTCGACTGAGAAAGATTGCCAAAAAGCACATTTTTTGTCAACCTGACCTACCCAACCTAGGGTGATAGCCTTATTGAAGTTATGGACATATAGGCAACTAAAGTGCTGGTGGTTTGGTGCAAGGTTGTACCCAGTATTTTTTCGGAGGGGGTTTTGCTAAAAAAAAATCGGGGGAGGGGGGTTTACACAAAAAAAAACTCAAAAAACACATACAAAATTTGTTTGTATCCATTATTGTTACGTTTTTACGAGTCAGACAAACATTTTGGGGAGGGGGGTCAAACTCCCTACCCCCCCCCTCTGGGCACGGTCTTGCTTTCGTGGGATGGGGAGAACAGTTAATTTTCCTCTGGAAGGAGACGCGAAAAATAATTCTTTGGTCACGTTTTTTTCAATTATTTGAAAGTCCTTTAGATCAAACTTTGGGGGAATTTCCCCCCTCTTGTTCATGTCTAGGTATAGGTATATAAGTAATATGTAGCTTTAATTGAATGAAGTAGCTTTATTTGTTAGTTCTATTGGTAAAAATGAAACACGGTAATTTTTTAATATTTATCCGATTATCTTTAGAAATAATTGTTTTTGGACTGAAGGGAAATTAGCGTGTCAATAACCTTGCAGATATACAAGATTTAAAGGGTTTCGAGTTTAAATGGATCATGTAAATATACAGGCCTTGCCTTAGTCCATCACATTCATTATTTTTGTTTACACTTTCCCAAGTTACGATAAACAGGTTCCGACTATGGACAAAAGCAAATAAATATGAGACAAATAACTTTCAGAGAATGAATGGAATTTCTCACATGTATTATTATTCCATTATTGTTAGCGTACAAATATTAGTGATTTTCCTCTTTGGCGTTGCTTGAAAAGTGCCTGTTAAATACAAATTTTATTTATTTTACTAGCTTTTGCACCACACTAACTTTTATGTAATTTCGTCTACTGAAATTGTACAACGATTTCCTGTTCAATTCAGTTCAAGTGCATTCATAGATTTTACCGTACGAGTTAAATCCTAATATAAAAATCTAAATGAAAATCGTGAATATTAGTTGTGTTATTTTATTCGTCTTATTTTCCACTATTGCTTTACATTAGGCGGAAGATACAAGACTCACTTTCACCAAAAATAACTATGAGATATTTGTCAAATTTTGTGCTTTTTTCGTATTGTAGCTCTTCACTTTTTTAATACTAATTTTCTTTATTATTTCTTTTGCTTTTAAAATTGAACTAAAATCTGACTTTTAACAAATCAAGCTTAATTCAAGCTTGTTCTTAGTTTTTCTGGTCCTGATCAGGGTTGCCAACTGCCGACTTCTTGAGTGCAAATCAAGCCCAAAAAAGTGTGTTTTTTGCTCAAAAAGGGTGCAAGTCAAAAAATTTGTACGCAAGCGGTGCACGCACATCCCTCTGAAATAAAAAGTACATTTTACACGAAAAGTGCAAGTTGGCAACACTGGTCCTGATGGGTAACGCAACATTGCTTGTAGCTTCTTATTCATACCAGTCGTAAATTCGGAAGAACTGAATATTAGGCTTATGATAAAAACTATAGCCACATAGTCCGCAAATTTTCAATAGTAGTATCTTTTCCCTTGAAATACTTTTTGTTTGGTTTTTGTAAGATTTTCGTTAAAATGTCCTACGGTAACTGGAATTTCATTAAAAAAAGTATTCTTTAAAAGATCATTTCCATGAGTTGTTCAGGGACGACTTATTTTCCAAAACTCAATTTTTAATTTTCTTAGCTGTGATCAGTCTTAAGTAAAATACATCAATAAAATAAGTAAAATAAACGTTAACTGCATAAAAAAAATTTCGCCTATAATACTAGAGATTTACCCCAAGATGAGTACGTCCTCGAGGAGAAGGGGCCTGTATTTTGCTATTTTGACTGAGCTTACTCCCCTCCTACCGGTAAATGATCCCCAGGATAAAATTTAAACATGATTCCTTGCTCATCATAGCGCTAAAGGGTTCACCATAGCGCTCTTTACTGTTATTTTAATTCCAACCAAGCATACTGTTCAAGTTCTTTTTTCTGGTAGTATGTCGGGGGGGGGGGGATGGTGTATTTATTGGATAACGAAAGGAATTTATATGAAAAAATATCCTGAGACTTTGTCAGGAGTGGGATTGACATTGAGACTGATATTATTTTTCTCAGAATTGTCCTCATCCCGCTCAAGCAGCATTTCAGGGACGATTGAAGTCCCTGTCCCTGAATGTTGCTTCTACTGACCGGATTCAGTGTCCAGCCCTGCTTTGTATGCTATTTATAAGCAGAGAACTTGTGAGAGTACCAAGTAAAATGTGTACAGAGATTGCGGCGTCTTTAAACGCATGTTATCTTGTTTATTTGTTGATAAGGGAGGTTGAAACAGAAGCATGAATGGAAAAAAATATTCAAAGCGGCGAGGGGAGGGGTGGTCAAACTGAGCTACTGAAGTCGGTGAGAACTGTTTTATGTAAACAAGTTGCTTTGCAAAAGTCATTTTTCTGCGAAGCTGTCTGTTGCTAACAGTTGATAACAATTGTTATTTGCGTGGATTCACAAACAAACCTTTCAGAATCTAATCTGACCAAGTCTGTTTTTTATTCTGAGGTGTTGGGGGTTTAGCTTCAAAGCGCCATGACCGACGCTTAACGTTCTGTTCACAATGAACATACAACATAAAATGTTGTATGTTCACAATGTAAAATTGTTCTAATGTGTTCACAATGCTTACAAGGTTTACTAATAGGGATTTACATCCAAAAAGGACAAAGCTTTTTTTTGCTATCGGACATTAAAGTTTATTTTCGAAAGCAGATTTTTGGTACTTGTTAATTTTTGTTTTGGTACTTGTCACACCCAAGAAGGGAAGTTAGGTTAATCCTAATGAAATATAACCTTTAGTTTATATAATAATATAATTTGGGCTATATATTCGCATATTAATGTGGGGGGGGGGGGTTAAAGTATTTTGACAGTGCCCCTAACCTAACCAACACCTCCACCCTCTAATGTGCAAATATATAGGCCAAATTATACAAGTCTAATGCATTCTGTCTAAGTCCAATACATTGTATCACCCATCACTTGTCTTTGTAGCTATGAAACCGGTTCTCTGAGATCTAACCTAAACGTAATTCTTGAGTGTGTTCTGTATAACTAACCCGATTTTTTCTCAATGAATATTTTGGTACTGTTATAATATCAGTAAAACACGCGAGGCATCCAATCGACAAAAGCAAAGATCTGACACTATCTGATGCTGTATAAACAAGTATTCAGGGGTTTCTCATGCTGGGAACTATACTTAAACTAGTTTTTTGGGGTTTAGGGGGGGGGGCGAAACCCCAGGGTTGGGTTATATAAAAAATAATGTGTTTTTTTTACTTTCCCCCCCCCCCCCTAATTTGCAAATTTATAGCCCAATTTCGTGCATAAACTTATATTTCCATCATATTTTGTTTATTTCATTAACATTAACCAAACTTTACTTCTCGTGTGTTTTACAGATATTAGAACAGTACCGATATTTTTTCTCAAAGCGAGGACCAGCAGGCAATGTTGATCCGGTGATTAAAAATATGGTCAGCGTTGACATGCTGATTCTCCCTTTGAAATCAGCTTAGCCAACATTTTTTTGATAATTACCTTAGAAGTGTAAAAATATCAGAAGTGAACTTTAGGCATGCTACTGCCAAATGTCAGTAAAATTAGAGTGAGTGCAGTAGTGTTGACTTAAGTTAAGAGGTATGCATCTTCCCCTTCCACTTCGTATAATCGCCATGAGCCTGAGAAAATTTTCTTGATTTTTGAAAATTAGGGAGAACACTCCTAAAAAGGCAATTGAAATGAAAATCACACCATTAGATTCAGCATGTTAAAGGGTCCTACTCTGGAAGTCTCGAGCTTCCAGAATAGTCTACGAAAATATGGAATTTTGCATTTTCGCCCAGTAGATTCTGCATTTGTTCTAGAATAAAGTTTTCAGAAACTCGGGAATGGGGCTTATTTGATCGAAAATCGAATGTTTTTGTGTCTTCCTGAAGGGTTGAAAGTGATTGGAGGGCAGCCAGTGCTCTTCCATGCCTTTTTTTGCCAAAGGCTAGTCTCACATGGTTGTCATTAATTTTAAGATAACCATTTTTTTGCGCCAGAATATTGATGCTTAGAAACCAAAACAAACAGTGAATTCTCATAGTATTTGGCAGGGCCCCGGGGCGGGGGGCTAAAACCTATACTTTGAACTCTGGATTTTTACGATTTGTCGGCATTTATTTTTTATCATTTTTATATAACTTGCCTGTTTTGGAACAATTTTAGGTACTTGTGTATTAGCCGGAACACACTCGAGAAGTGAAGTTAGGTTAATCATAACGAAATATACAAAAATATGATGAAAATACTTTAGTAACAAATCATGAAAACTACAACAAATAATTATGGTAGGGGGGGCCGCACAGAACGCATTACATTAAATACCTAACTCAACCAAAATACCATCTCGATATATTAAATATTTATTAAAAATATACTTATAGCGTGGATTTCAACTGAACCTAAGCTAATTTTCTTGAAATACTGACAGTATATAAACCGGTTATTATCTCATCTGTATATACAAATTCTCGAGTGTGTACCATATAATAGACACGTTGCCCAGTTTTAATTATAAAAATTGATTAAAGTTACCTTTAGGACAAGAATTGAAAATATTTTTTTTTTACAATAGGTATGTCTAGAACAGAGGTGTGAGGCACAAGTTTTCCCTCTTGGAGTGAAATTACTAGACCGTTACCTAGCACAGGGGAAAGTGCACAAAGTACATTTACAGTTGCTGGCCTGTGTTTGTTTATTGACAGCGACAAAGCTGCGGCAGAGTCGAGCACTGGGCGTTGACCTCCTTGTCTATTATACGGATTATAGTATCACTGCTGAAGAAATTAGGGTAAGTTTTTCCTTTCACATAGATTGGCCGTTAAAAACCAAAAAATCATATACCTACGAAGAAAAGAGGCTCTAACCTCATTCCTTTCTCAGCAGATTCTTGTAATCCCCCCCCCCCCAACTTCATTCTTTTCAAGTAATATTTCTGTTTTGACCAATGTAATCCCCTCTGAAATGTACCCCCTCCCAAAATATTCCTTGTTCTACAAGCTAAGAGTCATGTCTGCCGTCACCTCTGAAATCTTAGGGTTTCTTTCGATATTTCCTTTCATTTTCCATGGAATTTACCTTGTTTTTTGTGTTTTTTTTTCAGATGTTTGCCCTCCCTCGCCGACATATACCCTTTCTCGAAAAAATCCTGTCTACACACCTAAACACGCTCAGGCACGTGTGCAAAGGCGGGGGGGGGTCGGTCACAAACCGCCCCCAGAAACCCCAGGATGTGTATCATTATCCCGATTTTCGCGCATTTTTTAAAGTATTGCGTTTTTTTATTTTGTTTAGCCCCTCCCCCTGAAAGTTTCATAGGCATATGTCCAGTGACGTATCCAGTATTTTTTCGGGGGGGGGGGGTACACAAAAACTTTAAAAAGTACATTAAAAATTTGTCTATATGCATTTCTGTTACGTTTTTATGAGCCGGACAAACATTTTTTTTGGGGGGGGGTGATCTAACCCCTATGCCTTCTCCCCTTATCTCCAACCCCTGGTTAAAACTGTAACTAGAATATCATGTTTTCTTAAAAATCGGCCATTGCCCTACAGAATAACTTGCAAAAATCGTCTTAAATTGTTGCAACGGATATTATGTCACTTGTGGATTCAATTTCAGACCTCCAGGGTTGAACAACGTTCTCACGCCTGTTCCTTTCCTCCCTTGCCCTCCTTCGCTGTTGGCATTTTATTGCAACTTCTTTGTTGCCAATTTTGAAAAATGGGAGCAATACTTAAACACGATGTTATTTCATTGTAATTCATTTTTAATTGGGTTGAGATTGGTTTGAAATATTGACATTATTATTGTGTGACCTAATTGGTTGGTTTTTACTTGGTGGCAGGGTCGTATCCAGGATTTTTGTTCGGGGGCGGGGTGTTTTTTTTTACAAAAAACTTTAATGCATCAAAAATGTGATTTTATGAATTTTCATTACGTCAGACAAACATTTCGGGGGAAGGAGGTTCAAATCCCCTTAATCCCTCCCCTGAACAAGACCTTGTTTGATGGGTAAAATTCTCGCATGTAAAGTACATATTTTCGCAGCTTTAGATAAATTCATACGTCAAATAAGCAATAAGGATGTTATTACTGTTGTTATTATCGGTTGTTATTACTGAGCCCAAATGTGGATGAAGGTCCTTCATTTTCTTGGGGGAAGGGGCTCTGCTATATTGACATTGCGCATAGGTAGATACAATGATACAATATTGTAATATATGGCTGGAGCCAGCTCTCTGCTTTTATCGCTGACTGGCTATAGTTCAAATCAAACAGACACAGGTGTGACCCATACGAGGACATCAGAGGTTATACCTGAGATGTGGTTCGAAAACACAAAAAACTGCATTTTTATACGTCGGTCCTCTCATAGGAAGACTCTTCTGAGTAATCTTAACGTTCTTCCCCATTGTACACAGGATTTGTCATCGCCCTTGTCATCGTAGACAAGGGCGTATCCAGGATTTTTTTGGGGGGAGGGGGGTACACAAAACTTTACAAAACGCACTGAAAAATTCTCGCACTGGTAAGAGAGTACCTTATAGACAGCTCATAGAGTATATAGATTATTAGATCACTGGTGAAGCGTACACACATGCCCTTGTTTTACTGAAAGAAAAAGATAATTTATGGGACTTGGTAAGGCCGGGACTTTTTCCAGATATTCTCTATTGAGAAAAATATTTGAATATACTGGTGGTTACGTCACAAAAGAGAAACTTTCTAATTTGATGAATCTGGCGAAAAGAAGTACTTAACACTTTTGGTTCAGCCGTACTCATACACCTACCCCTGTGTACTCATACGTGTATGACTCTTACACCTGCAAGTAGTTTTTTTTTTAATGAAACTGATTAAACACAACACGATCAAACATAACTGGTGCTAACGGTGCTCATGGTGTAAAAACACCATGTTGTAACATGGTGCTAACGTGCAATACTAATCATGGTGTAAAAATATCGATTTGAAAAAGCTAAGTGAAAGAGAGGAGAAATTAACAGCCCCCAAATATTTTCTAATATTTTCGATTTTTTTGTGCATTTCATTTACATATATATTTTTATTTTCAGTGTTATATATATATATATATCTTTAAAATGCAGATTTATCATCGTTAATGTTATTAACTAAAAAAAAATTTTTTTTTTACTGAAAGTAAGGAGCGATATTAAAACTTAAAACGAACAGAAATTATTCCGTATATGAAAGGGGCTGTCCCCTCCTCAACGCCTCGCACTTTACACTGAAGTTTGACTCTTGTCTCGCAACTTTATTTTATAAAACAATAAAAAACTTTAGCGTAAGCCCCTTTTATAAACGGAATAATTTGTTTTTTTTAAGTTTTAATGTCGCTCCTTACTTTCAGTTAAAAAAAACTTATTTTTTTTAGTGAATTTCTGAACGTTTTTGAATTAATGCAGCTTTGATTTTGGCTCACCGTACATGAATAATTAAAACGAAATTGGCATATTAATTTTCCCTTTTTTGGCTAATTGGCTTTCTCGAAATTTTGTTCTGACGTAACTTACGAATTAACTTACGTAACGAATTTCTATATTCGTATGTTTATTACGTATATTAGGGAGTTCGCTCCCTAGTCAATACCTCGCTCTTTACACCAAAGTTCGAATTTTGTTCTAATCACAAACCCCTGAATCACAAAGGCCGGTTAATTAGAATAGTTCAGTTCAGTTCATTTTATTTAACATCAAAATACATTTAACAAATATGCCAATACCCGCCCCAAGAAAGATACCAAAAAGCACTTGCGACTGGGCGGGTACATACAACTCATTTACTAATTAATGATTAACTATAAACAAAAAAAAAACTTAATAATAATAATAATAATAAAAAACAAAAAAAATCAATCTCTCATCAATTCATTTAATAATAATAATAAAGATAAATAATAATAATAAAGAAAAAAAACCTATGAACCTTGACCTAACAAATATTTTTTCAATTTATTAATAGATAGCTCTTTTGAAATTACTAAAAAAAAAAATTTAGCATAAAGAGTGAGGTATTGACTAGGGGACGGACCCTCTCATATACGTAATAATTTCTTTTCGTTTTAAGTTTAAATGTTGCTCTTTACTTTCAGTTGAAAAAACTTGTTTTTTTATTTAATTTCTGATCGTTTTTTAAATAATGCTGGGAAATCTGGCACCCTCTTCATGGAGATGCCCCCCCAATGAAATATCCTCCATGGAAAGATCCTCCCCCGTAACCCCTACTCCGACTCCCCCCTCTAGAAAAAAATTCCTCCTGAAAACTCCTGTATACTTCCCAATAACCAATACTATATGTAAACAATGGGCAAAGTTTGTAACTTGCAACCCTTCCCCCGGGAACTCTGGGGGATTAAGTCATCCTCAAAGACACATTAATGAGATTTTTGACTATGCTGAACAAAATGGCTATCTCAAAATTTTGATTGGGTGACTTCGGGAAAAAAATGAGCGTGGGAGGGGGTCAAGTTGCCCTCCATTTTTTTGGTTCCTTAAAAAGGGCACTAGAACTTTTAATCTCCGTTCGATTGAGCCTTCTCACGATATTCTAGGACTACTGGATTGATACGATCACGCCTGAAAAAAAACACAAAAAAACACGTATCCGTGATCTTTCTTCTGGCAAAAAATACAAAATTCCACATTTTTGCAGATAGGAGCTTGAAACCTCTATAGTAGGGTTCTCTGATACGCTGAATCTGATGGTGTGATTTCATTAAAGTTCTATGACTTTTATTGGTTGTTTCCCCCTTTTTTCGAAAATGAGGCAAATTATCTCAGGCGTGTAGCTTTCGGTGGGTAAGACTAAACTTCATGAAACTTACATATTTGAAATCGGCATACAAATCTGATTCTTCTGATTCTTCTGATGTATCTATTGGTATCAAAATTCCGTTTTTTAGAGTTTCGATTACTATTGAGCCGGGTCGCTCCTTACTTACAGTTCGTTACCACGAACTGTTTGATATTGTCCATGTTTATACGTAAGACTGATAGTAAATACAATAAAAGTGGTTAATTATGTTTCAAATAGTGTCTATATTGGGTCTAAGCCTAATCTGGAATATATACTTTTATATGCAGATTCAGTAGTTATGATGTACTTCCAAAATGATTCGCGGAATTTTTTGCCCCCCCACCCCTTATTTAACCATAAGTTCATAGGCACATCTTCGACAGATAATGGGAACACGGACAAAGGCCTATCTAGTCAAGGAGGCACACTTGTGCCTCTATAAAGAGGCGACCCACCACAATGTTAAGCGATTTCAGGTCCTAGAGGTCGCAGAGAGACGGCGGTAATCGCATTTTGTAGCCCAAGCTAAACTAAGAAACTTGCAAAATTTCATCATCCTCCGACTTTATCTTCATGGGGTAAACTGGGCCGGAAGTTTCGACCCTCCCACCACAGCCCCCCTTTAACGTTGTCCGATTGGGCTGAAATTTAGAGGTTAAGCTTTCCTAGGGCCCGGGAGCTTATCCTCGAAATTTCAGCTCAATCCGATC
>JAQQPU010011424.1:14452-27981 GCA_029168905.1 Artemia sp. Kazakhstan ARC1039 | reverse complement strand
TTGTTGTATAACAGCTAGATCGTTGTCAGAGGACCCAGGGTTTGAATCCATCCCCTTATTTTTAGGATTACCTCGAATATGAGGAAATTAAAAAAGAATAGTTTTTTCTTCATATTTGAATAATGAATGTCGTTACAAATTAAAAAAAGCAAATATTATTAATGTTGTGAAGGGTCTCGTCGCGCTTTAAGCCCTAGGCTCTTTGCGAATAAGTGTAACTTATGCTTGATTGAAAGTATAATCAAAATAATGTTATAATATTTTGAACGTTATGCTGAAAGAGTAAGGGAAGTAGAGGGGGGGGGCTTAGTCTTCCTTCACATACAGGATCATTTCTGTCTGTTTTGATTTTTAGTGTTGATATTCACTTACAGTTGAAAAATACGTTTCAATCTATTTAACAAGGATCTAATAAAAATTCAGATTCAAAACTGATGAAAACACATTTTTCTCAGTAATCTTGATTATCTCGATAATCTTGACGCTTACTTTAGCTGGAACAATTGCGGTAAGAGTAAAGTTGTTGATCAGGCTTTACAGAAAAGAAAGAAAAATGGAAAGTGACTTGTGCGATATATGGCTGATCATGAGGACAGGTTTTATTCCCCTGTCCGAATGGTATTTTGGCCTCCAAATATTTTATTAGGTATTCTGATTCTAATTGCTGCTGTATTGTGTCAAGTGTTTGTGAGAGCAAGAAAACAAGACTGGTAAATTTAGGAACAATCAAAATCTAGTACGTTTCTAGAAAACCATAAAAAAAGGAAGATAGGATGGATTTGGTAGCCAAGAGTGCTCTTTCTGAAGGGGGGACACCTAAATTTCATTTGAAAATTACCACATAAAGCCTTTGAACTGCTGCATTTGACTTATCGGAATTCTGATAAGGAAGTTTTTATATTCTAGGCAAAGAAAAAAGAAGACGAAAACAAGAAAAAAGAAGAGGAAAATAAGAAAAAGGAGGAAGAAAACAAGAAGAAAGAAGAAGAAAAACAGAAGTTAGAAGAAGAGAAAAATAAGAAAAAGAAAGAAGATGAGGAAAATAAAAAAAGTGAAGAGGATAAAAATAAAGAACAAGACATAAAGAAGAAGAGAGGTGAGATTGAAACCCAAATTAACGAAGAAGAAAGGAAGAAAAAAGAGAAAGAAAAGAAGGTAAAAGATGAAGAAAGAAAAAAGGAAGAGATTTTAAAAGAAGAAAAAATGACTAATAATGACAAGAAGAACAATTGAAACTAAAATAGAAGTGATAATGTTCAAAGAATTTGAGAAGTATGACACTGAAGAAAGAACAAAAGAAGAGAAAAAAAGTGGATTGAGAATTAAAAGAAGTTTCTAAGAAGGTACAAAAATACAATGCCTATGAAAAACGCTATGAATAGAATGGGCATATCGATAGGACTATTTAATGAGATAAAATTTTCTTTTTTTCCCACATAATTTTTTATCTGTTGCAAATCTGTGATGTTTATTGTTTTTTATAAAGTTGTTTGGATTACGATACACCTGCTATTAGAAAATCTATCGGTAGTATAACAACGAAGGCGGAATTATTGTCCGCTCAACCCAGAGTGTATTGTTTCCCTTTCACCCATCTTCTCTCCCCTAATGATTCTTTTTCCAGCAAATTGATTATGCTTCGAATTAAATAATTTAGAACCACAAACTGATAATAAAAAGAAATGTAAAGTACTTTATCAGAAATAAACCTAAAAGTCTCCCATATTTTGATTCTATGAACCGTCCTGTTCATAGCCGTCCTTGCTAAGTGGATGTGCGCTGGGTTGAGAATTCCTTGTCCAAAGTGCACGGGTTCGATCCTTGGGGTGGCCAATTATTTGGTTTGCGACGCGGGTCAGTGGTGTGACCCTGTAAGTTTAGCCAGAGTCAACCCAGCTCTAAATGGGTACGTGGAGAAATCTGGGGAAGGAAAGCAGGAAGGGTGTGCGAAAGCGCAGGATGGCTGGCCCCCAGCCCCCCATTGCACTTCCTGGCTGAAGGACCATGAAACGGAGATCAGCACTGCCAGTTTGGACCTTAAGGGTTTAATGCCGTTGTCCTTACTTTACTTACCACTTTAATTTTAATATAAAATGTGCATGTGAAACAAAAGAAAAAAGTGGACATCGATTTAAAAGTGAACTTTTTGAATATCAGTAGGCCGCAGAACACGATTAAGACTTAACACGACGCAAAACAAATATTATCAGCAAAATTCAGTCACCACCTACATTGTTCCTCTGCTGTTAATTGTGACAGTTAAACAACCGCTTTAACTGAAATTAAATCTAAAAAAAAGTATGTTTTTATGACAAGAATGATATCAGAATTTAAAACAGCATACAAAGGACTAAATTTAAAACTGGAATTTTCCTAATATGACAGGACCTTTACTTTTATTTCTGTTACATAAAATGTATACCAATTGGCTCTATTTGTTGGTTCTTGTGACGGACTTCAAGACTAGCGAATTTTTTCCTAAAGATTATGGGCTGTTAAACTCATCTTCACTCAAACAAAAAGATTCCAATTGCATTGATTACAATTGTACAAAATTAGTAAACTAGACAGTAGCTTATCTAAAAAAAATTTACAGAAGATTGGTTATAATAATTTTAATGAAAGGCGAGGGATCATTCCCAGAAAGTAGTACGATCTTGATCAATAATTATAAAACATGTCTTTGAATACATCATTTCTAACAAACTGGGAATGGAGACCCCTGTGTAAAAAAATTCAAAATTCGTATTTTCTTAGTCAATTGTCTTAGTCGTATTTTCTTAGCGTGGATTCAGTAAGAGGTGATATGTGCCTAATGTTATCAAGCGAGTGGAGTGCTTATTTGCCCGTAAGCTGTAAATTCTATTCACCTTTTTGTGGGACACAATTGACGAGAGTGGAGCCAATAACCCTTTCAACACCTTGTCAATTTTAAATTCTTGGTCAACTTGCCTGAGTCTCTAGGCAGGCGTGCCTTTCCAAAAACTAACAGGCAAGTATTTATCCATTTACCCGTGCCTTTTAAACATTTTTGCCTCTCAATTACTCGAACTATCTGTCTTGGCGTTTTTCTACACTTAGCCATGTCTTGATGGCTACTGCAAAATACTTGATTTTCAATCCAGGTACCTCATTGCCCAATAAGACGTCGAAACAAAACTTTAAGGTAGCCAGAATAATCTAAACGGTTGGAGGGCTAAAAAAACAACAAATTTAAAATAGAGGCCACGTACATTTGTTTATACCTAGTTGACATCATGATAGTGCAAATATTTCGGTTACCAGTACTTTTGATCTCCCCCCCCCCCCCAAAAAAAAAAGAAAATATAAATATCTCTATGGTATGTCTCTTATGACCCAAAATTGCTTATGCATAATTTAGGAAAACGGCATACCAAATCAAAATGCGATTGGAACATTTTTTAGATAGTATTTTTATTTTGTGCCCTGACGAACGCCTTGACAAGGATAGGCTCAGTATAAAAGGTTGGAGCTGTGCCGGTGCTTTAAGATTGTTTGGGGTCTCCGCTCTGTCGTAAGTTCGTTTCTCTATCCCTATTCCCGAGAGCGCAATCTTGCTTAAGTGGCCTCATAGTAGCATGAGGGTGGACCTTTTACGAGTTTTCCTAACCAAAAACTGTGACTGCTGAATGCGCTGCAGGGTGACTTTGAGGAGTGGCGCCCTTCGAGGAAACTATAGCCTAGTAAAAGACACAGCTTTTGCGCTGGATTCTGATGCATGGATAGTTTTTCTGGGTTTGGTTTGTTTTAGTGGGCTTTTTTGGGCTGAAAAACCTCTTCCTAGCTAACCTATCCACAATGGTTTGCCTCCCTGTAGTAGCATAATATTTGTAGGCATGAATATATAATGAGTTGGAGGTAATAGGCTTGACATTGTCAGTGTACTATTTCGACTCATGTTGATAGAAGAGCATCATTAAATGTGAAAAACAATGTTATGACCAAGATTGACCCAGGATTTTACAAAGCCTCCATTCAACTGGATGTCCTAGGGACTTTTTGCTGTTTGTTTCTAAGCCGGCTTAAGCGCTTCGTGTAGACTTGAGAAGATGTGTTAGTCTCCATCTTGCACTGGTTCTGGGACCATCGTTTTTCCTGAGACCGTTCTAATTTCAACGCTTTATAGAATACGAAAATTGTAACTTGGAAAATAAAAATGAAAATTGTAACAACGTTAAAAAACCAGTGTCGTGTTGAAATTTTGGCTGACAAATTCAAACGCTTCGAACTGGACTTGTTAGGATTTTCAGAAACCCATATCTCAAGTATAGGAAACATGAAAATAGGTGATGTTGAATTTTTTTTTACTCGGGTAGTAGAGATGCGGTGCAAAGGCATGGACTAGGGTCCATGATGAATAAGGAAGCTGCCATGTCTTGTTTAGGTTGGGAATGTATTAATAATAGGATGCTAGTCGCTCATTTTATGACTAAAAAGGGCAGGGTATCAGTCATAGCAGTATATGGACATGTAGAACCGTCTGATAGAAATAGTAGTGACTCAGATGAATTTTCATTATAGCTATAGGAACAAATAGACAGGATCCGAGGGAGAAACACGATATTTATATTAGGGAATTTTAATGCCAAGGACGATAAAAATAGGGATAGATGGTATCCTAGCCTAGGTAAATTTGGTATAGGAAAAGAAAACAGTAATGGTTACGGACTGTTGCAATTTTGTAGGTATAACAATCTAGTTAAGACCAACACAGTATTTGGTTATATGATGACCCATAAGTTAAAATGGTACTCACCTGAAGGTAAGACAGTTAATCTTAATGATTATATCATTGTGAACCAAAGCCTGGCAGGACCGATACAAGATATTTGGGAATATGGGAGGGGAGCCGGTATTTTCCCTCCCGAAAAATTCCCCCGTGGCAAATTCCCCCCATGAAAAATTCCCTCATACGCAAAATTGAGCAGCTAAAAAGGAAGTACAAATTAGGTACCTTAAAATGTTGATTAGATGTTCTAAGGAGTAACAAAAGGACCAGCAATCAAAAACAGTTTTGGACAGGGGCTAGGTGGTCTCCAATCACTTTCGACTGATAAAAAGAGGAGTAGATCTCTCAATTCCTGATCGAACGAGCATCATCCGAAGTTTCTACGACCGTGAAGTGGAGATGAGAATGAGGGAGGGGTAGCCCCCTCTAGTACGGAATAAATTCAGCTTATTTTACGGTTGCTCTTTATTTTCATAATAACAGCATAGACCATAAATATTCCTAGAAATCAAGAGGGATTAGATATTTATTTCTAACTCACCCTTCCTTAGAACTAATTCTGTACCAGAAGGCTCAATGAGAGTTAGGATGCTTTGGCATTAAAATGTATCCTTTGAGGCTTCTGCCCCCTCCCTTAAAATAAAACAACCAGAGAACCATACTGTAGAGGTTTAATGCTCTCATCTGCAAATGTTTGGAATTGTGTATTTTTTGCCAAAGAATGATTATGGATAAAAACAACAACAAGGAATTTACCTAGCACAGTGAAATTTGTTCTAAAAAAAATACTTCGGACCTATATCCAAGAGCCGTCCACAGCAAACTTCGTATATTAAGTAAATAAAACTGCTTTATATATATTTTAAATAATATTTAATTGTTTAACTTAAATTGAACATTTTCTTACTCGTTTGTACTAGTTACAAGTAACTTCTGACTAGTATTAACGAAAAGAAACTGGCGATACCTCTATAAAAAAAAAACGTGTCTGGACCTCTGCCTCATAGGTGGTGTAGAAAAGATGTTTTTTTAATTTTTACAGTGAATGGTTTTATTGGACTCTCACTGAAATTGGACCTTCAGTGCCTTGGTCGGTGCACTTTTGGATCTAAACTCGGTGTAGCAACTTGTTAATTCTTGGACCTAAAGACAGCTTGCGACTCGGGGCAATTGTAACCGAAACCCGAAAAAAAGAAATTTTAATAACAATTAATACATAAAAGAAAATTTTATGCTGATTCTAAATACACAAAATGTATTAAGTTTAAAGCTACCGATTAAAAGTTACGAGCCTGAGAAAACTCCTAATGTTCGAAAAACCCTGAAAAAGCATGATTTCCCCCCAAAGACAACCAAGTTCCTATAAGTTGGAAATTATGAGAATGCCAATCGATTTAAAAGTATAAAAAAAACTATATATTGAGCTTCCAGCTGCAGAGGATGTAATGACACATGGTTGCGCATTTGTCAGTGAAAAGTCACGTAGTCCATATAAGACATAATTGTTAATGGGGACATTTATCTTAATGGTACATTTAACTCAGTTGATTCATATGCTCTTTCATAAAATTATGTTAAGTGATATGTAATTGCACTATAGGTACTATAAGAGAGGGGCGGTGGGTCATTGTGTATGCTGGGGGGGGAGAGCGACATATGTCTTAAAGAGTACATATCAATGCCCAAATTGTCTAATTGTCCATGAGCTTTCGTATAAATATAGGAGTTAATCTACCATCTCCCTTAATTTAGACTAAACCTGGATAAGGGTTCTACGGGGAGACTCCTTTCTTTTTATTTTATAAAACGTTTCTTGTATTTATTTTAAAGCTTCATTTGAACAAACTGATTCGCCTCATATTGTTAAAAATTATACGAAGTGATGTGTAAGTACACATCAGCTATATTAAGTAATGGCCAAGGGCAGGTGCCTCAAAGAATGTATTTTAATGTCCAAATGTTCTAACTGTCATTGAAGCTTTGGGGAAGGAGGGGGGGGTTGGAAATTGATTTCTAATCCCTCTTGATTCCCGAGAATACTTTTGGTCTGAAAGCACTATCAGAAGCTGTGTTTTCCTCGACCTTAAATGGTAATTTTCCTCTTTTCCAATGTAAAATGTTTGAATGTATTTAAAAATACGTTTACGTTGTATTTCAACATCAGAAAACACTATTGTGGAAGTTGTGATGGCTTCAGCCACATAGAAGACCATGTCATGCAGAACTTCCATCCACATGAACAATAATAGCCGTCGTCGTCCGCCCGAATTTCTTTAGTAAAATTATTTTTAAGAAATTATTCAACAAACTTACTATTCATGGGAAATTTTGACTAAATGCGCAAATCTTGTCCAAAGTTTTACTTACAATCTAATATTTGAATTCTCAAGCAGAAAACTGAAAAAGTGGGAAGCTACCAACCAATTTATAACTATTGGTACATACACTTTAACAGCAATAAACTGTGTGGGTAGCCCACATCATATATCTTGGTTAAGCCTAGGCATGATTTGAAACAACAATCAGAAACTAAATTAGAAAAACAACTTTTTCCAACTGAAAGTAAGGAGTAACATTAAAACTTAAAACAAACAGAGATTAGTCCGTATATGAGCGGGGGGCTACCCCTCCTCAAAACTTCGATCTTTATACCAAAGTTTGACTTTCGGTCATAATTCCTTAGGCACGACTGCTGAAACACAAGGGTCGTTCAGATGGAATAAGAAACCTATTTATAACACTGTGATCGGTAACAACTCCTTGGGTAGTAACTTGTTGAAATCAGGTTAAATATTCAAAAGGGCCGTGGAACTTCCGATTTCCAATTGAATGACCCCCCTCCGAAGTTTATTGGACCACCCTTCCCATAAAATCTTGTATCCCAACAAGAGGTAACTTGCATAGCTTATGACCCTTGCTTCGGGGGCTGAAAAAATGTTTGTCAAACTCGGAGACATAGTGTGTGACGTTTGGACTACTTTGAACAAAATGATTGTCTCAAAATTCTGATCGGATGGGTTTGCGGAAAAAACGGTGATGGTGGGTGTCTTGTTGCCTTCATATTACTTTTGACTCTTAAAAAGGGCACTGCAGCTTTTAATTTGCAATCGAATGACCCCCTCCGAAGTTTATACGACCACACCTTCTATATAAATAGCCTCTGTGGAAAAAAATGAATATTTTTATGGTAACGGTGTAGCATTGCTTCTGACTTGAACAGGTGAGTAGAACTTTCAATTTCCCTTCTAATGAACATCCGGAATTATTCAGGGGGATTTTCAAAGGAGAATGTTCCGAGGGGATTTTCTGAGGGGGAATTTTCCGCAGGAGAAATACCTAGACCCAAATAGGACTGCTGTTATTGATTTTAAAAGTAAAGATCATCATTTAGTAGTGCTTAAAGTTAATTTTAAAGCTGAAATTTAGGTAGGGCAACTATCTTTTGGGAAGCCATGACGATGGTAGTCGTCAGGATAAGAATTTGAGAGAAAAACTTTCCAGGAACAGTTAAGCACTAATACTATTGTACAAGAACTATTTAAGTGACAGATCATATGGAAATAAGAGGAGTGTGAAGGAAGCGGAGAAAGCATTAAAATATGAATCAAGGAGGTGTGGAGTGGAGGTCATGGATAAAATTCCCGAAGATGCAGCCAGACGGTATAATAGTAAAATATTGTACTGGCATGTTAATGAATCGAGAGGGAATAGCCAATCTGGACTTGTCTCAGTTAAAGATTGGGGCGGGTTGACAATTTGTGATGAGGAAAGAGTTAAAGAGAGATTGGCAGAACATTTCGAGAACGGTCTAAACCGTAATAGAGTTACAGGAACCGATGTAGAAAAGAATGAAAAAGTTTATGACACTTTAGATGTGAAGGAAGATATATTTTCAAAAGAAGAACTAGTGACAGTACTAAAAGGAATAAAAATTAGTAAGACCTCAGGTGCTCATAGTGTGGTAAATGAGTGTGTATATGATTTTTGAAAAAGGGGTAGTACCTAGCGGTTTTCGGAAAACCCTAATTAAACCCCTGTATTAGAAAGGTGATCAGAGTGAGTGTGATAAATGTAGAGACATTAGCCTAGTTTCTGGAGGAAGCAAATTACTTAGTATGATGATAATTTCTAGACTTAGAGATGTTGTAGATAAAGTTATAAGGGAAGAACAATGTGGTCTTAAGGAGGATAGAGGGTGCGTTGACCGAATTTTAACTCTTAGATTAATAATTAATAAATGCCTGAGCAATCAAACCCCTTTATTCTTCAGTTTTATAGAGTCTGAACAAGCGTTTGATTCAGTTGATAGAATAGCTTTAGCGAGGTTCCTATCCTTGTATGGTTCTTGTATCCTTGTAAGTAGTTAAAACTAGGAATAATTGAAGATGAAGAACTGATGTTGGATAACGAGAAGGTTGATAAAGTAGACAGCTTCAAATACCTAGGTAGTATTATTAGTAAAGCTAGTGAGTGCAGTGAAGATGTAAATAGTAGAAAACCAAAGCCCATAATGTTTTTTCAAAGATCAAAATGGTTCGGAAGAATAGGAAGATAAGTCTGCCAATAAAGATTAGAATACTAGAAGCTACAGTAATGCAATGGCCAAGTATATTCATGAAGCGTAAGTGCTCCAAAAACGAACGAGGAATTACTAGATGTTTGCCAGAGAAATTGCCTTCGGATTGTCTTAGGTCCCCTACTGACTGACCGCATCTCAAACTGTAAGCTGTACGAAAAACACGGTTCAATCCCGCTTTCCATGGCTATAATGAGAGAAAGGATGAGGTGGCTAGGACGCGTTTTGCGGCAGATGGATGACAGACTCCTAAAGGCTGTCCTTGTCGACCTCGGCCAACCGTCTACGAGCAAACGAAAAGCAGGTCGACCCCGTATGGGGTGGGAGGATGTCGTAAGAAAATATTTAAGAGAAATAGGAACTTATTTTGACGGTGTAAAGAGGAGGGCTTTGAATCGATCGTGATGGAGGAGCAGTGTGCGTAGCTTTGTTTGCCTCAGGCAGCTTTATGCTACAGTGAGTTATCGTTAGTAGTAGTAGTATTTTGATTCCCACGAAATAGTACCTAAGGACTTTTGAAGTCATTAATTACACATATTTACATAAAAGTGTACCTTTTCCGCACACTTGCAATTAATCCTTCGATTAACAACGTCACGCTATGAAAGTAACTATATTAATAGATATTTATTCTAGTGCCGTAAGAATAAAGCATACTACTACTACTACTGCTAACAACTCACCGCATCCCCTAGCCGCCTGAGGCCAACACAGCTAAGTACGCTCCTCCTCCATGTCAATCTATTAAAAGCCTCCTTTTTTACGCCGGCCCATGAAGTTTCCATTTCCTTTAAATCTTTCTTTATGATGTCCTCCCACCCCTGACGAGGACGACCTGCTTTCTGTTTAGCCATAGACGGTTGGCCGAAAAGAACAATCTTCGGCAGTCTGTCATCCTTCATCCGCACAACGTACCCTAGCCACCTCAACCTTTCTTCCATTATAGCCCTAGAGAGGTATTGAATCACATTTTTCGTATAGCCTATTGTTTGAAATACGGTCAGTCAGCCGGGAACCCAAAACAATCCTTAAGCAATTTCTCTGAAAAACATCTAGCAACTCTTCATCCGCTTTTCGGAGCGCCCATGCTTCAGAGCCATATTTGACCACTGTCATCACTGTAGCTTCTAATATTCTAATCTTGGTTTGCAGACTTTTTAATGTCTTCACAGCTTTGCTATAGAAACCGCGCAGACTTAAAATTCATTAATTGCAAAAAAAACAATCTCTGGCCCACAAAGGTAAACCTCCATACCATGAATCAGGAAGGAATGACTCAGAAGCTCGATAGAACAGATCTCAAACCTTTCCCCAGACATTCTGCATCCAACCACATATTCAACGTAACCCACTTTTTATAAAGCCTAATCAGTCCTTCAAAATCTACCTCATTGTAATCTCCGTATTTCGATAAGAGAATGGAGACCTTTACCTCCTTAATCATTTTCTCCTCCCGCAGTTTGCAGCTAAAATTCACTTTTAACGCTACTGTCTGCCATCACGGAATGAATTTCAAATTATGTTTCTTTTTTTGGCATTTCTTTTTTCTTTTCTTCTTTTCCTCAATTTTTTCAGACATGTAGAAGAAATGATGATCAAATGCAAATTTGGACTCTATTGTCTGCTTAGGCTGAATTTTTAAATTCTAATTTTGTTTCGCAGGTCTTTTCTCTCTTTTTGTTTTCTTTATTCTTGTCGAAGAAAAAAGTAAATTGTTATAAAATGGGAAATGAATCCCCACATTAAATTTTTTCATATTTCACTCTAGTTTCTCGAACATTTTGAGGAAAAGCCGACAATCTAAACTTGTCTTGACATTGTCTGGCACACTCTGTGCCTCATCTCGACGCTTTATTATTTCAGCCTCATACTGGCAACACAAGGTTCATACCCTATCATTTGTAACATAATATAACAAGAAAAACATCGTTTTACAGGATTGTCCGCTTTCCGAAATGGAATATTACGTTCCTTTTTTTCTGAATAGGATGACCTTGCTATATCCATATCCCCCACAATCCTACGGAATGCCAATCCTCCACCATTACTACCGAAATATCGTGTATTTTCTCCCTTAAACAGAATGACAAGGCCGTTTTCCTCTCCCAAACTCTCCTACGGAACACCACGTCCACCCTCGTTGTGACTGAAGCCACATGTCTTTCCTTCCTTAGACGATGGGGCTTTGCCTTCCTTGTCTCTCCCGTTTACCTAAAAATTACTATGCTCACCCTCATTTTCATGAGAAGTCGCTACAGTTCTAGAATTTGTGAGTAGTGAAAGGTTTCCAGTTCAGATCAGCGCCTGCCTTAGTAACTAGTTCCGAGTCTCTAGCAAACAGCAGGTGTCATTGATTACGCGCACCTGTTTATTGCGTTATAGGAGCTGCTTGCTACGTAATAGGGAATGTTTTCTCTTTTATAGTTACGTAATCTCGCGTGACTTTTTAGAGCTTAGGGCCCACTAGCTAAGTGGGGAACCTCCGGTTGTAACTGAGGATGGCACTCACACGGGTGTTACATATTACTTTAGGAGATATTTTTTTTCTTGAAGGTATTTTTTTCTTCAAGATTTTTTTCTTTTTTTTCTTCCAGATTTTTTCTTTGAGAGATTTTCTTCAAGATTTTACACCCAGGGAATCCTTATAATCTGCCATCAAAGATTTTTGTCCACTGTAGGAATCGAATGCAAGACCACAGATTTTTCCAATGGAACGGGATCTTAGACGTCTTGACCAGCAAATCTTTCCTACTGTTATGTTCTTGGAAATAAATTCTATGAAATAACCTGTTTCCCGCACGGAGAATTATCTGCAGAGATTTCTTGATCGATAAAGCTATGAATTGCATGTTTCCAATCCATTCTCCCCGAGAGTGAGCTGGAATCCAACAATATTATTGTTTATTGATCTATAAGGCGCACTTACTTGGTACATTTTTATTAATATTCTAACTTGAGCTTTACAAGACTCTGTTTTGATTCTCAAATGGCTTTGCATAACAAGAACTTTTTATTTTACATACAAGTTTTATTAATAAACAAATTTAGAAACATTATTGAAACACTTTATTCTTAGGGCACTGAAATCAACGTTATGCAGGTAGGAAAGGGTTATTTTCCACTATAAAGCCGTTCAGTCAGGCATTGTCAACATAAACGTTGAGACATTCTCTATAAGTACAGTTACATCACCAAAAATATAATACTGCATGAATACCATAGCTTTTGATCGATACATAAGGATCCGTTGAGGAGAGGAGGTGAGTTATTAGAGGTAAATTCAAGGGGACACAAGAGATGTGACTTAGTTTAATATTTTGTCATCATCATTCTTATCAGCATTTTCATTCTTCTAACATCATCATTCTTAAAGCATTTTTCAACCATTTTACTACAGACACAATCCTATAATCTAAAATTGATCATTGTTTTTATTTGAACAGCGGGACTTTCTATTTCGTCTTAGCTTAGCGCGGGCCATGCTAAGTGAACTTTAAATGAACATAGGTTGAAAGCAATCTATCAGTTAAAAATCACTTATGCTGCCATCTGGAGCGTGTAAAATACTTTATGCATCTACCCGGTAAGCCTTAGGTTGGCTGCTGGTACCCGAGATGCGCTATTTTTGTTGCAGGTACCTGGTGGCAGCTATAGGCTGGCTGCAGGTACTATGGGAGCGTGCCAGTTTGGCTGTTGGTACTCGAATTTAGTTATCGAAGTTAGTTATAGGCTGGTTGCAGGTACCGCCGACCGTGGTAGGCGGTACTTTTGCTGATCAAGTTGATTTAGGTAGTCACTTAATTGGCTCTGTTGACAGTACTTTTATTGGTCAAATCGATTCAAGTCTCATTTCATTGTCTGTTCTTCTGTGTCTGACCGTGTGTTTACCTTTATCCGTGTCTATCTTTGTGCGTTTGTGCTTCTGACTCTGTGCGTCTGTGTGTACGTATTTTCTCTCTCTCTCTCTCTCTCTCTCTCTCTCTCTCTCTCTCTCTCTCTCTCTCTCTCTCTCTCTCTCTCTCTCTCTCTCTCTCTCTCTCTCTCTCTCTCTCTCTCTGAATTAAAGTTATCAAGTATTTTGCAGTAGGTTGCATCAAGACATAGCTAATTGAGATTACCTGTTTACCTGTATGTTTGTGTGTTTGTGTGTACGTGTTCTCTCTCTCTCTCTCTCTCTCTCTCTCTCTCTCTCTCTCTCTCTCT
>JAQQPU010011424.1:2109-14011 GCA_029168905.1 Artemia sp. Kazakhstan ARC1039 | reverse complement strand
CTCTCTCTCTCTCTCTCTCTCTCTCTCTCTCTCTCTCTCTCTCTCTCGCCGTGACTATGTGTCCGACTTTGTGTTTGCCTATCTGTATATTTGACTGTCCTTATGTTTGTCTTTGTGCGTTTGCGTGTATAACTATGTGCGGTTGTTTGGTTTTTTGTCTCTCTATCTCTCTCCCCGTGTCTGTGTGTTTGAGTGTGTATTTGCCTGACTCTGTGGATTTGTGTGAGTGTGCTTTGTATCTCTCTCTCTTTCTCTCTCTCTCTCTCTCTTTTTCTCTCTCTCTTCCTCTCTCTCTCTCTCTCCGTGCGTGCGTGTGACTGTGTGTTTGCCTGTCCCTGTGTCTGTTTTTGTGTTTGTGTGTCTGACTCTGTGTGTTTGTGTGGTTTTTGTCTCTCTCTCTCTCCATGCCTGTGTGTCTGACTGTTTTTTTTCCTGTCTCTGTGTCTGTCTTTCTGGGTATGTGTGTCTTACTCTGTTTGTTTATGTATGTTTTTAACTGGCAACCATAAAATTACGTTACAAAAGCTGGTGGCATGCGGTATATTTGCGTCAAGAGGACTAAATAAAATTGTATATTTAAGAAAATGGCTTTACCAGAAGACAAAATGGTTTCCCTATCAACGGCGCTTGAAATTGCCAAAATTGTACTAGAATACGCGGGAATGTCGGATGTCGATAGATTCATCGAAAAATTGAAACTTTTCGAAGAATTAACAGAAACATTTGAAAATAAGGTCAAAGAGCAGTGCGTTGCAGCTGGACTAAAGGGAAGTGGACTTAAACATATTGAATCGATTAAAGAAAAGAGCCAAAGGATATTGGCACTCCAATAGAATCATTTAAAACAGGATTCATAGAAACGAGTGTTTCCGAGAGGTTAAAAACAGAGGTACTTACACTCAATGCCTCAATTAGTTTTCAGGAGTATAAAGACCAAATTTGTCGGTCTGTATGCTTACAGTTGGAAAAAGGCGGAAGCTGCGATACAGTACAAAAGGTACAATTACATGCCTTGACCTATTTTTCAAGACTGCTAAGGCTAGTATTTACACGTAACCCTGAAAATCTCAAGCAGGCTATAATCCTGGTGGAGACAGAGGTAACAATTGATGAAGCTGTCAAAAAGTTTGATCAAATGTCACAATCAAATAGCACAGAAAACCAAGAAAATGTAAACTTTGGAAGTGGGCAAAAGCGTGTGAAATTTGACGAGATAGAGCGTGAACCAAAAAAGTGCAACGGAGGCCAAGGGTCGTCGTCTATAGAAATAGCCGACAAATTCCACGATCTTGAGTTGTTAGCGGCTAGTAACTATAGAAAATATGGGCACCCACCGCCACCAAATACAGTTAGTAGGAGAATCAACAATGAAAGATCAAAGATATACAGAAGTAATTATACACCCCGTAGAGGCCAGTAAACCAACGGACAGTTTAGGCAAAGATTTCTATGCCATTATTGTGGCAAACCAAATCACTTTGTGGCAGATTGTTGGCATAAAATACAAAAGGAATGCCCAATATCCAAAAAAAGACACCAGTTCAGAGCACAGGGTGGCAAAAGATCAAGAAGACAGGGAACAAATAATACTTGACAAGCATCAAGTAATATTCCTGAATCTATCACTAGGAATCAAACGATAAATAATACCCAAGGTAAAAATAGCAACCTGGAAAAGAACTGGGAAAGCCCCCAAACCTTTTGGACAAATGATAGTGGGCATTTAAACGGAGTAACCAGCCTATAAGGGTCAACAGAGCTTTACCTTTTCAAAGACTCCGTTATAATTTAGAATGTTGTGATACGGAGATAAATAATACTATAACAATTTTGCGTTGTTTTAGAATTGAAGGTTTCCAAATTTACCATGTTTACTTGATAAATGCGCGTCAAAATCCTTAATTAGAGAGGAAGTTTTTAGAAGTTTTTGCCCTAGTGTACAAAATCGCGTTAGCAAATGCCAGAATACCCTAACATCGGTAACAGGTCACAAACTGACAATTTTGAGTGAATATCCATTAAAATTTAACACAGGTAATAAAGAAATAACGGTAACAATGATAATATGTAAACAATTTCCATTTCCTTGTATTTTAAGAGTGGACGCTATAAGAAAATATGGAATCGTGTGGGATCCCCTAACCAATAATATAACCATAACCAAGCCAAACGAAGCTGATAGACAAGGCTGCGTAACAACGGATAAAAATAGTGACAATCTGGAATATAACTTAAAATTGAACAGGAAAATAAGAATAGAAGGAGCTACAACAGCTCAAGTCTTAGCGACATCTAATACAAAGGAGGGCAATAACAAAACAATTGAGGTCATAATAGGAGGATACACTCTCGAGGAGTATCCCTCAATTTCCGTGGAAAGTCAAGTCATTAAAATTGAGAAAGGTATTTTGGGTTATTTGGCTAAGCCAAATAACCCTAGAATTGGCAGAAAAGATTTCAAATACAGATATAAAATCACTAAGCAATCCAAAATTAAGCATAAATTTTACAAGCCAAGAGCAAATTTCACCGAAACCACAACCGCAAGAAGATTACGGAATGGCAAAAACTGATTTTATAAAATAGTTTAGTTTAGAACATTTACCGGAAAATATTCAAACCCAGGTGGGAAATATCTTATGGGGTTATAAATGGAAGTTTGCAAGACACAAAGCTGATTATGGTTTAGCTAATTTGATTATACACAAAATACCAACACAAGGGCCTCCAATTAGAAAGTCACGATATAAGACCCCTTATCATTTAAGATCATGGTTAACTGGCCAAATATAAGAAGTTGAGGGGACAAGATGTAAATAAAGAATGTGTTAGCGAGTGGTGTTTTCTACTTGTAAAAGTCAGGAAGAAAGACAATACTTGGAGGTTATGGATAGATTTTACGGCGCTAAATACTGTCACAGTAAAAGATGTTATGAAATTTCCAAGAGTAGATACGATATTAGATTCACTTGGAGGATCCAGATACTATACTAGTCTTGAGCTGTAGAAGGATATTGGCAAATAGGCTTTGACACAGAAACAAGGCACACGGCAAAAGTAATTTCAGATGATGGAAGAACGTTCACATTTGAATGTATGCCTTTTGGCCTATCACATAGCCCAAACTGTTTTAGCCGACTAAAGAATCTAACATTAAAAGACAATGAACAAAGAAAAAGCACAGTATTATATACAAAAGGAAAAAGGGATATATTAGCTTATTTAGATGATGTAATATTATTTACTGAAAATCTAGAAGACCATTTGAGTGGCCGTAGAAAATACTAGGAATATTTGAAAAATCAGGCTTCAAACTAAAACCAGAGAAGCTAAAATTTGTGGTACCGAAACTGATCTTTCTCGGACATTAGATAAATCAAGGTACAATTTCGCCAAATCCAGAAAAATTCCCTGCGATAGTGCAATTAAAACCACCAAAAGTTCATAAAAGCTGTAGATCAGTATGTGGTTTGCTAAGCTATTTCAGACGATATATTACAAGTTATCAGGAGCTCAGCCTTTGAAAAATCTTTTTAAAAAAACTGGCAAATTTGAATGTCCACCAGATGCTATAGAAGCACTGAATGCACTAAAAAGGTAATTATTGAAGGCTCTGGTACTGAAATTGACAGATTTGTTGCAAGGATTCTGTTTGCAAACAGACACGTCGGCACATGACAGCTGATGGCAACCATAAGTTTAGGTTACAACATTTGTGTGCCTGACTCTGTTTGTTTGTGTTTTTTTTTGTTTCTCTCTCTCTCTTCGTGTCTGTGTGTCTGACTGTGTGTTTATCTGTATGTGTGTGTTTGTCTGTGTGACTCCGTGTGCTTGTCTGTGTGTTTTTTGTTTCTTTCTTCCCGTGCCTGTGGGTCTGACCATGTTTTTGTCTGTCTCTGTGTCTTTCTTTGTGTGTCTGACTCTGGGTGTTTGTGAATGTTTTTGTGTCTCCCTCTCCATGCCTGTGTGTGAGATTGTGTGTTTGCCAGTCTCTGTTTTGGTTTTTGTGTGATTATGTGTATGACTCTGTGTCTTTGTGTGTGTTTTTTTCTTTATATCTTCGTACCTGTGTGTCGGACAGTGTGATTGCCAGCCTCCGTGTCTGTCTTTGTTTGTTCGTGTGTCTGACTCTGCATGTTTGTATGTGTGTGTTTTTTGCCTTTCTCGTCGTGCCTGTGTGTGTGATTGTGTGGTTTCCTGTCTCTGTCTATCTCTTTATGTGCTTGTGTGTCTGACTGTGTGCTTTGTCTCTCTCTTTCTCTTCCTGCCTGTGTGTCTGACTCTGTGTTTGCCTTTCTCTGTGTTTTTCTTTGTGTATGTTTGTGTGCCTGACTATGTTTGTGTGGGTTTTGTGTCTCTCTCTCTCCGTATCTGATTGTGTCTTTGTCTGTCTCTGTTTCTGCCTTTGTGGGTGTGGGTTTTTGTATCTGACTCTGTGCGTTTGTATTTGTTCTTTGTATCTCTCTCTCTCCGTGTCTGTGTGTCTGACCATGTGTATGCCTGTCTCTGTGTCTGTCTTTATGTGTTTGTTTGTATGACTCTTTGTGTTTGTGTGTGTTTATGTCTGTTTCTCTCCCTGCCTGTGTCTCTGATTGTGTATTTGCCTGTCTTTTTTGTGTGTGTAACTCTGTGTGTTTTTTGTCCTTTTCATTGCCTTTGCGTCTGACCGTTTGTGTGCCTGTCTTTGTTTGTGGACTTCTGAAAAAAATCCTGCCGATCTCTCTCAGATTTCGGTAAAGACGCTATTCACCTATATCAGACTCTAGCAGACCCCTTTTGAGCCCGACAGTAGTATTTTTGTTTCAGAAAATTGATTTTCTTGACGTTAGAGAATTCTAAACGTCAGAGTTGTAAAGCGTACCCTAAAACTAATGGAAACATAATAATGGAAACATTCATCTTAACCTTTTAAAATAAAATGTAAGTCTTTATATTTCCAATGTACAAATAATACTGTTTGAAAAAGTACAATAAACTAGCTGTTGTCAATGTCCAGCCATAGAGTATCACAGGGGCAGCCGCATAAAAAGTCCTAGATTCGGAGGAACTCGAAGTGGAACTGGTGGAGTTGAAACTGTGGAATCGGGTGCAGAAGCGGAGGATCCAGGACTGATGGAACCGGAGCTCTGGAATCGGAAGTAAAAGTGACTGAAACGATGAAATGGAAAGTCCCAGTGTTGAAATAAAAACAAAGACTAATTTTTGATTACAGGGTTGTTTTTGTAGGAAAATGGTTGAAAACCGCTTTAGGAGTGATGATGTGTGCCGCAGGGAAGCCAAACATTGCCACGGTGGGATAGGAAGTCTGTTGATGCTTGAAAATCGAAGACAATATTCAAATTAATACTAACACAAACCAAGGGTGTTAAAACATTATTTAAAATAATAATAGGCCTACTAAAATTACATAATCACCTGTAAAATAATAAAATGCGTTACATCATAGCATAACGTCCTGTGTTTGGTGATATCTCAAATAAGACAGTATTGAGTAGTTTTAGCCAAGTATATGGTTTTGAAAAGGAGTATATCAGTGACTATGCATGTATTATTCTTTATTTTTAATCACCAAATATAAAGTCACACACTTGGCAAAATACTAGTTCAAATTCTGTTCTGAAGCTGATGACTTGTTGTGGTAAGAATACACAAAGTGGTGGAATTCATTGCTTAGAGTGAAATTTTAAAAGAAACAGTCCAACTATAGGACGAACAGAAGATTTTTCCAAAAAGAAGGGAATCCATGATCAACATCAAGAATCCCCAAAGTGAGCAGGCATGCTCAGAACGAAGTATATTTTTGATGATTTTTGTGTTAGTGTAGTTTATTTTCTTTCATTTTTTGGTTTGAATATCCTTATAGAAAATTTATAGAAGTAGAATCGGAGTTAAGTCCACAAACTCTTTGCCAAACCCTTTACACATCTGACAGATGGTGTACCACCCCTTGGTAATAGATAATAGAATTTATATCTCCAATACTGTTATTTTCAATCGGGATACCTTTAAATAAAGCTAATTCTAGACTTGTCAATATTCCAACAAAAAGAAACAAAATGTCTGAAGTGGCTTAAGAATAATGAGGAATGACATCGGGTGTCACGAGTTAGTCATAGAGTGGCACAGGTTGGGAATTGTCAGAAAAAAATACCAACAAAATATGGAACTAAGTCACATGTCTTTTGTCCCCTTGAATTTACCTCTAATAACTGCCCCTCTATCCTCAATGGATCTAGATTTATCGATCAAAAGCTGTGCTTTCATGCAGTATCATATTGTTTGATGTAGTGGGTATACTTACGGCAAGTTCCTCTGGTTTGTAAAAAAACAACATATTTAAATATGATTTCTATCAAGAAAATATCTGAAAAACGCTTTAGGAATGATAGTGGGTTCTAGCTGGTGCCACAAACCAGCCACATTTTGCCACGGTAGCGTCGAGGGGTGCCATTGGGTGTCACGGGTCAGTCATAGAGTAGCACAGGTTTGGAATTGTCAGAAAATAGTAACAACAAAAGAATGAATAAAATATAGTCTTAAGTCACATATCTTGTGTCTTTTGAAATTGCCTCTAATAACTCACACCCCCCTCATCTGATCTATATTTATCGATCAAAAGCTGCGGTTTTCATGTAGTATAGTACTTTTGATGTAGTGGGTACACTTACGGAGAATTTCTCTGGCTGGCAAAAAAAAACAACAAATAACAATAGAGTTAAAGCATGATTTTTATCAAGAAAGTATCATAAAAACAATTTATGAATAACAGTGTATGCTTGAGGGTACCCTGAGCCAGCTGCTTATTGCCACGATTTTGTGGAAGGGTTCGAGTGGATCTCACAGGCCAGTCATAGAAGGGCACAGGTTGGGAATTGTAAGAAAATAATATGAACAAAATATAGAATTAAGTCACATGCCTTGTGTCCCCTTAAATTTACCTCTTATAACTCACCCCTCCCCTCAATGGATCAAGACTTATCGGTGAAAAGCTACAGTTTTCATGTAGTATTAAATGTTTGATTTTATGGGTACGATCATAGCAAATTTCTCCACATTTATGTTGACAATCCCTGATTGAATAACTTTATAGTGGAAAATAACCCTTTCCTTCCCGTAGAATGTTTATTTCAGTGCCCTAATAACAAAATATTTCAATAATGTTTGTAAATTTGTTATTAACGAAACTTGTATGTACAATATTAAGTCCTTGTCTTACAAAGCCATTTGCGACTCACAAGGATTCTTGTTTAGCTCATATTAGAAAATTAGTAACAATGTAACAAGCAGGTGGGCTTAATAGAAAAACAAACAATAGCATTGTTGGATTCTAGTGTGGTCTCTGGGAGAATGGATTGGAAACTTGCAATCCATAGCTTTATCAATCCTGAAACCTCAGCAAAGAATTCTTCGTTCGGGAAACATGTTATTTCATAGAATTTATTACCCCGAACATAATATTAGGAAAGATTTGCTGGTCCAGATTCTAAGGTAAATTTCCATTGAAGAAATTTCTGATCTTACATTCGAATCCTAAAGCGGACAAAAATATTTGATGACGGATTATAAACGACCTATGAAAAATATCCAGAAGAAAATGTCTCGAATAAAAAATCTTGATGAAAAAAAGAAAAAATCTTGAAGAAAAAGAAACATCATAGAAAAAAAAAACTGGAAGAAAAAAAAATCTACAAGAAAAAAATATATCGAAGAAAAATGATCTCCTAAAGTATTATGTAACACTAGCCTGAGTACCATCCTTAGTTACAACTGGGGGTTCCCCACTCTACTAGCGGGCTCTGAGCTCTAACAAGTCACGCGAGATTGCGTAACAATCAAACAAAAAAACACTCCCTATTACATAACTAACAGATGCACGTAAAAAACAACACCTCATGGTTGCTAGGAACTCGTTTTCTAGGGCGCGCGCTGATTAGACCTGGAACCCCTCCACTACGTTCGAAGACCGATAAGTATTAATATCTCTATATTTATTGCTAGGAAAATTATCCTGGCTATCCAACGGCTTATTACCCCAACCATAGACTTAGATTTGTGCTTGGGTAGCAATTTTACCTTTTCTTGTATATAGCTTGCATCATTTACAAAACCTTGGAGTTTTTGCCTCTCAACCTCCTCTTCACATGTTGTAGATAAGTTATAAGTTTGTACTTTTCATGGTCAAGGGCTTTTTCTATTAGGGAAACAACCCTGCCAATAATATTCAACCAAACTTTCTTAACCTTCTTATACGATTTTGTACGATTTTTCTTTGTACGATTGTTCCTCTTTTTAAGTACTTGTAAGCCGATATATATTGTATTAGTAAACGGGTAAATTAGATATCATTCCTTATATACATCGTGAATAAGGTCCTTACTTTAAGGGAAATTGCTCTAACCTTCCCTAACTTTACTTTCCCACAGCATGCGAATCTTTCAATAATTTTCGGCCGATATTATTGAAACCCTTTTAAGAGCTCTTTATAAGCTTGTAACAGTTTTTTAAAGGCCTCCATAGCATCTTTTAAAGCGACGTCATCCACTATACTGGTCGAGTTAAATTCACTAATTATTTTGTTAAAACTTCCTGATTGTTAAAATTCTGACAGCTGGCACAGATTCTAGATGTAAAATTTGACTTGCCAATTACCTTAGAACTACTATTGCATAAATAAACAGGTCTTTTTGAATCCATAAATTGGACATTTTCCTGTTAAAAAAAAACTCCGCTTTTCCTGCTTCGTAATGTAGCCTAATCAATTAATCCGGCCAATGTAATAATTGCCACACAACAAAAAGGACAATGCGCTATATACTGTGGCAACCTATCACAGATACGCATCATGATGTTTTAAAAATATACTTAATTTCTCAGAATATCAACACTGAAGTAGCAAATTTCAATTTATTCTGCTACAAAAAATTCTCTGAAGCACGAAATTCCAAGGGTTAAGGAGTAAAAGACGAACTTAAACTACAGAAAGTAAAAGTCGAACTCAGACGAACTAAACCCCCAAAAACTAAAGTTTAAATATAGCTCCCGGAGTGAGAAACCCTTTGTTCAATCAGTTTACGTTGGAGACTACACGGTTATTATTATATCTGACATTCAATACAATTGTCGCGTATTTACCGCTTTCTCAACAAGTACCTTGGTTTTAATATTATTCAATGTTTGGAAAAAAATTGTGCAAAATGCTCTTTAATTACAATTTTTGTTACTGAGCTTTGGCATATCGAAGAGTTAATTTAATTTTAGCAAAAAATTATCGGATATGTAACAAATATAGAAAGTGAAGACATTGCTATATCGTTTAGTCAAATTATCGCCCGACAATAACTTAAAGCGAATCATCTTAGGGTTAACCAGCGATACGAGAGTAGAATGTGACCTAAATTATGCTAATAATATACAAATTTTTCCCGAGATTCTGGCTAAAATTGAATTGTCAAAACACGCGAATATTATGCTAATGGTTCAGCTGGACTAAAAATCTTACATCGCGGGCTAATTAAGGCGAACCCGGGTTATCCAAAGCTGGTTCAGGAATGGTAACTGCAATTTCGGTAATTCTGCACGGTAGACGTTTATTGTGGTAACAAATTTATGAGAGTAGCACTTTTTGCATGGAAAGAAATGATACGCCTCTTTTTTTCTCAGAAGTTGCCATCTCGAACAAGTGATCGTAAAATGGTGAAATAAAGGGTCACTTGAAAAGAAATCGCCATTTCTTGTGTTTCAATTGTACAACTTCTGGGTAATGTATATGGTTTGAGCAAATGACATTTTCTAGCGTGTCCATTTGGAGTAGCGTAAATTTTGTTGTATTCACAATGATGTTATAGAAATCACACGTTCTATACGTTCATTCGATTGGAGCGTAATCCTAGCTCTTTTTCCAAATTGATCTGGATCCTCAACGACACCAGTATCTCACCGATAAACTTTAAACTTTGTGCTTTTGTAATCAAGTGTCAATAATCTAGTGATTTGAATCTGATTTAGTGATTTTTTTCAAGAATCTAGTGATTTTTATTTTCATTGAGTGGCAACCCTGATTACATAATAAAGCAAAAAGTTTAAAGTTTATCTGTAAGATACTGGTGTCGTTGAGGTGTCGTTCTAGTCATAAATCACTAGAAATCACTAGAATTATAATACTCTTTATCATTGTAATTGATAATTGTTTTGTTTCTTTACCATGTTCTATACAGGTTCACATTCAGGAAGGGCTTAAAGTTACCCCACTAGATGTGGAAAAATACCCTTAGATTGACGTTTCGTTTTTTCTCAAGCGAAAATACCCTTGAAATTTTGAAAAAATGCCTTTTTTCCCTTAATGACCCATTTTTGCCACAAAATGACCCATAAGTTCACATCGTATTCAGGTAATGGTAAGACAGCAAGCCTTATTGATTATGTTATAGTAAACCAAAGACTGGTAGGATCATTACAAGATACTAGGGTATATAGGAGTGATGTAATTGATGCTCAAAGAAAAGATCACCATCTAGTAGTGTCTAGGGTTAATTTAAAGCTGAAATTTTGGGAAGGGTAACTACCTCCCGAGAAATTATGATGCTGGTAGAATTCAGTATGAGGACTTGAGAAAAACGTTCCTGGAACAGTTGAATACTAAACTTAAGAGTTTAAAATTTGGCAATGTGGAAGATGGTTGGAATAATTTTAGAAAAACAATTTGTGAAGTTGCTGATTATTTCTTGGGGAAGAAAGGTAAGGCTGCAACTAGGAATATTTGTGAAAAAGGTATATGTTTAATAGAAAGGAGAAAGGGTTTGTACAAGAATTATATGAGTGATAGATCATATGAAAACAAAAGGAATGTAAAGAAAATGGAGAAAACATTAAAATATGAACTAAGAAGGTGTGATGGGGGGGCCATGGATAAAATTACCGAGGATCTGGAAGATGCAGCTAGACGGTATAATAGTAAGATAAGTAGGGAGGCCATAAATACTCGTGACCCTACATAATTCGGTTATCAAAAGAATGTATCTCCACTAACGGGTCAATGACACCTTTTTCAAGGTCAATCAGGGCTGTTTCTAAGTGTATTGACTCCGGGACGAAGTTTGCGCATGCGCACTGAATACTAACGGTACAATGTTATTTAATACTGACCCTATATAATTTATTTATGGTTTATTGATCCACGAAGGGGACAGATTTCTGAGAAATTAATTGCATAATCAGAGCAAACTGGATTTCTGGGAAATTGATTACATAATTGGTGGGGAATTATTCATCCACGAAGGAGAATTAAGAAACAATATGGCTTCTTTGATCTTTAGGTTGGAGAGATAAATGGTCTTTAGTGACAGAGATAAGTTAATATTTTATTTTTAAATATGGCTTCTCTGGTTATTAGGCTTAGTGATAAATTCTGGAATTAATATTCTATCGAAAATAGTGTAGCTCTGAACACCTATGAGATGAAGAGATTAACGCGGGAAATGGTTTTCTAGGAATTTCAAATGTGACAGCGCAGGGATGCCGAAACAATGGAAAACGCAGAAATTACTTTTAGGGGATTATTTGGGCGAAGCATTTTGCGACATTTTAGAAGATGATTTGGGCGAAACAGTTTGAGACATTTTAGAAGTTGATTTTAGAAGATGATTTAGAAGATGATTTGGAGTGAAACTCTGTGGTCATTGTAATACACAAGTTCCATTTGAAAAGTGTTGTGAGGTCCCCTACCCCAACCCCAAAGGGCCCCCCGGTCCCCCAAAGGCCCCCCGGACCTCCAAAGTTCCCCCGGGCCCCCAAAGGCCCCCGGGTCCCGCCAGGCACCCCAGGGCCCCAAAGGCCCACCGGGCACCTCAAATGCCCCCGGACCCCCAAATGCCCCCCGATTCCCAATGTTTTCTCGTGGTTTACC